>RJWT010002408.1:0-41028 GCA_004365215.1 Cuniculus paca | reverse complement strand
AAACAGAATAGAATAAAACCAATCAAAACAAAACAATGAAAGCAATGCAGGATTTCAAAACAAGATGATAGAAAAACAACAATGGCTTCTGTAATGCCTCTTGTTATCTTCAAAGTAGGTGCCTATACCATCAGACAATACAATCAAACAAAAGAAAACAGAATAAAATAAATCAAAACAAAACAAAACAATGAAAGCAATACAGGGCTGCAAAATAAGATAATAAGAAATCAATAATGAATACCATAATATATTTTGCTATATTTGAAATAGCTGTCCATGCTGTCAAATATAATAAAATTAAATAAAACAAAACAGAATAAAACCAAAATAACAACAATGAAAACAATACAGGTTTCAAATCATGGTACTAGATTAACAATGACCACTGCTGTCCCTTTTTTGACATTTCCTCCACTTTCACTTTCACTATATGCATTGTGCATTTTGGATCCCACTAACTCCGTTAGTTTTTTATACTAGGGAGACAACATGATATTTACTCATGTGACTATGAACCATTTAATTCATAAGGATGTTCTCAAGTTGCATCCATTTACCTATAAGAGCCTTGAGGTTATCTTTCCTTATAGCTGAGTAGATTTCCATTGTATAAAAATGCATGTCTTTCTTATCCATTCTGTAGTCAATGGGCAAGCTACCCCTACTTTTTTCTGGCTCCCTGTCACATACAACATTGTTCTCTCTCCTTTGACTTTTAGTCTATGAATTTTCTTTCTAATTAAATGTGTTTCTTGTATAAAGCATATTGATGGATCCTGTCTCCTGATCCACTCTGCCTGTATTTCTTTCCATCAGTGAACTAAGGCCATCTACATTAATGGTTATGGCCATCTTGCACTGCCTTGTCTCTGCCATGCTATTTTCCTGCCACTGGCTCCCTACTTTTCCCCTCCATTCAATAGTCTGCCCCACTCGGTGATCCCCCTCTGTCGCTGTTCCTGGAACTGTGGTCTTTTTTATCTTTCTCTATAATGTTCTTTAGTATTCTTTGTAGGATTGGTTTGGCAGTCATGAATTCCTCCAGTTGTACTTTGACATGGAACTATCTTGTTTCTCCATTTATTTTGAAAGTAAGTTTTGCAGGGTACATCAATCTGGGTTGGAAGTTGTTTTCTTTCAGAACTTGCAATAGTTCACTCCAGCCTCTTGACTAGATGGTTTGTGTTGAGAAGTCTGTCATGAGTCTGATGAGTTTTCTTTTATTGTTGATCTGTTTCTTTTCTGTAACAGCTTTTAATATTCTGTTTTTGTGTTGAATTTCTGGGATCTTGATTATTATATGTCTGGGTGTAGATTTATTTTGGTTATGGCTAGCTGAAGTTCTATATATCTCACTTATCTGAATGCCACATCATTTTCCCATGTTTGGGAAGTTTTCTGTTATTACTTCTGTAAATACACTTATAATGTTATTTGCATTTTCACTGACACCTATTATTTTTAAATTATGCTTCTTTGCATTGTCTTGCAGTCATTGAATTATTACTTCCTAGTTCCTTGTTATTTTTAAGAGATCTTTCCTTTTGCAATCACAACCTGCAAACCTGTGTTCAAGGTTTGAAAGTCTATCTTCAGTATCTTTCAAGTGATTTTGCCAGCTTTCAATAGAGTTTTTAATTTCCTGGATATCTCTTTGAATCTGTTTCATGTATTCTAATTATTTTTTATATTGTTCATTCAAGGTTTCCCTCATTTTTCTATGCTCCCCTATTTTTTTAATCTATCTTCTTTAGAGATGCTTAGCAATTCTTTTTTTATGTTTTTCATTTCTTCTTTTACCTGAGAGTGTTTCTGTTGTAATTTCTTTTATAGCCTCAGGAAGTTGTTTCTTCAGTTGCCATCACTTCAGAAACTTCAGGTGTGCAACAATCGATCTCTTCCCTGTTTACATCTCTTGGACTTGCTCTGCTTGGGTTGGTAGCCAGAGACTGCCTTTTGCTTCTTTGTCTTGACATATTCCTGGGATCTTTCAGACAAGCAAGTAGTAGAGTCCCAGGCACTTCTCACATTGGCTACAATTTCTCTGAAGTATGACTGTTTAGTTCTCCAGGCCAGTGCTGGCTATGGGTACCCGATGGTGGCCATTGGGTAAAATGGTGTGGGCTAGCTGCTGCTTTTCCCAGCCTGCACTGGCTACCAGCAGCAGGAAACCTCCCTGATGGTGGCTGGAGTGCATATATGGGCAGGGCTGGCTGCTGCCTTGAAGACCTAGACTGGAATCTTCCCTGATGGTGGTTTTAAATTTTGATTTTCAATGAGGAAAAGTCTTTCAAACTTCTTTTAAAATAAAAAGTAAACTTTTTCTTAGTTCTTTCATGAAGGATATTTGAATCTTTTCTACACTAGAAGAAAATTCCTGCCCTTGTGGTATTGAATATCTGGTCATTGTATTTCCAAATAAAAATCCTCTCAGACCTTGAAATAAAAAGAAAGAAACTAGTTTTTGTGCCTGAAGCAATTTGTTGTCCAGTTTTTATACATAAATAAGGTCATTCCTGAGCAGACACCAGGGTTAGGAGGAAAAAAATAAAGCAAAAAAGAATTTTAAGGAAGCATAAAAGTCTTTGGTTCTAACTTTTGAGGGTATGAAGAGGAGAAATAAGTAGGTATAGGTGGATACTTGAAGTCTTCAATCTGAATGAATGCTTCAAGGATGGAAGTGCTGCTGGCAGGTGTTTCATGTTGGCTACAGGAAGACCAGATATAGTGCATCACTCAGGTGCTAAAGCCTGTGATGGATTGATATCATGTCTTAGAGGAATGAAGCGTTCATGTGAGTTTTCATCACTTTGTAGAAGATAGAGGAAATAATGCTACTGCTAATGTAAGACCTTTCATCCACCACAGCTAGTCACTGAAGAAATGCTAGTCATGCCTGAATAGTGACACATGCTTTCTCCCATGTTCCTGGGCATGGCCTGAAAACACTTTTGTATGGGTTGCCCCTCTAGATTTTGTTGGCAACTGTAAGACTGAAAGGCATCCCCTGTTCCCTGTCAGAGTCTAAGATGGAGTTCTGCCCTTGCTTAGTAGTCCTGCTGTATTTCCACTTCCTGCTCCAATCTCTAAGAAAACCTCACACAGCCAAGCAATTTAAACAGTTTCAATATCCTGGCACCAGCCTCAAAACTCAGGAGGACCTAGAACTGAGATAAGGCCACTAGAGTAACACTATTTCAGAGAAAATGGTGAGTATGATGTAACTCACCACTGCTTGGGCTTATAAGGATGGAATGTGAGCAATTAGCAATTGACACACAACTATTATTTTTCATGAATTGTAATGATTGTAGCCTTTCACATTTTTAATATTCACTGTTTAATTCTTGTAACTTCAGAGCCAGTATGGTATATTCATTTCTAATTTACAAAAAGAATGCATTACACCTCAGAGATGGTACAAACATGGCTATAATCATTTGTATTGAAAGACACAGAACCAGGATCAGACACTTTGTTTGTTCTAACATCAAAACCTTACTGCTCTTTTATGATACAGTGGTCTTTTATTATGTTAATTTTCTGAGTGACCAGAGGCAAATCATTTAACCATGTTGGACCTCAAAAAGAATCTCATGGAATATAGCACAAAATGACTAAAATGATACTTCTTTGCAGGCTTGCCTTTCAATGTGGATCTCAGGAGGTGTGGGCCTCTTGTGAAAAAATTTCTCATCTTGAATAGCACAAGCATGCACAGACTATCACAGCTCAATACCTATATCAAAACTTTTGAACCTGCTTTGCCATGTATACCTTTCTTGGAGATTATGGGAGGAAGAGGGTATATTTCAGGGCTATTAAAGGAAGAGCAACCTGCCTTAACATTGCCCTTTGGATTAAATAAAACTTACTCTTGACTTTGATCTATATTGGAACTATGCTAGTTTCAAAGCAATCCTTCTTTCACCACTATCAAGATCAGACAAGGTCTAAATGTATGTTGGAAACAGATGATAGTTTCCCCTGCATTGTAAGTGAGTTGGGCCCAAGGGTCATGGCTGCTGTGGGGATGGAATGGAGCTTCTCAGGGTATTCTTCCTAGTGATTCATGCCAGCAGTCTATGTCACCCCTGAGTTGTCTGGTTTGATTGATACAGAAGGCTTTATGAGTTGGAAAAAGAAAACCAAAGATAAATTCCACAGCATCAGTAATGAGGCCATAGAAGATGAAGGACCAACAATCTCCAAAGCCATCCCAGAATCTTTCATCTGAGTTGGCTGTTAGAAATGAAGATTACACCATGGCCAAGGCAAAATAATAGCAATCTCTAAATAAAAGTGTCCCTAGGTTTAACTACTGAAGGAAGAAAGAAAAATATAAAACAAGTAAACATCCTTCACAAACCAAATCCCTCTGCTCTGTTACTGATCTCTTCAGCTGTCGTACCAACATGGTGAATGGGATGTGTCCTTTGGGAGAATTGCAGTGGGACACTCATGTGGCAATTGTGCAGCTATCCCTAGAGGCCCTGTTTTGTGTAACATTGTTACATTCCCATCTGGCACCATTTGGCTACTGTCCTACAAAGTAATGATAGTTTCCCCTGCATTGTAAGTGAGTTGTCATATATACACATATACTCAAAACAAAGCCAAATCCTTTGCTTGAAGATAGATTCAAATAAGAAATATAAAAATAAAAGATAAGTGGTTTTCCAGTTTGTGTCTCTACACATCCTGACATCATATGGTCTCACATCTGTTCATGTGTTGGCATGATACTTGTGTTTGCAATCTTTGTTGTCTGAGATGCCCCAGTATCTCTTGTGTGTCTGTATGTTTCAAAATATACACAAGAATTCTGAATAGCAAATGAGAAAATGATTGAACAAATTAATAAAATGACTTGAGGCTTAGAAAAACATTATTAATTGTGAGTAATTTGGGTACACAGTGAGTGCAGCAGAATTTTTTCTTTGTGAATGGGAGAAGGTATACAATATCCTGGAGCAAACGTTACGTTTGATGGAGGCATATTTAAGGAGGAAGAGACAACATGAACCACTGCATCTGAGATAGACCACAAATGAGCATATTGGGAAAAGGTGGCTGAAAACAGGTTTGGGGTAATGAAACAAAGATAAGCAGCATAGGACATAGTTAATGACCTACTCAAGTAAAATGTGAGGAATATGGTACAATTTAGATCTTGCATTTTCTACCCTAAAATGATATGTTATTGACTGAGCTGATGCTTCCTCAAAAAAGTGAGGAAGCTGAAAAGAAATTGAGGAATACAGAAGAGAGTGTAAAAGAACATCACTTCCTGATAGAAGCTGGCAGTGAAATGACCACAATGTCAAACCCAAAGACCCAGTTTAGGGAACATAAGTAGATTTGAAGCCATGAACCTACAGCAGAAGTGAGCAGAATCTAAAGGACATGGTGTTTCAGGGAAAGAAATGTATCAAATAAAGGGACAAAGGGATAAAGAATATCTACCTGAGAAGAAAATGTTAGTATTAGACTTGCACAGATCTTGGATGCTAGACAATTGCTCCAGTTTAATGCAGCTATTTAAAAGCAGAGACAAGATGGTCCTTATATGAGTATTCAGAATTCAATCTCTTTAACTAAAATATTCTCATCTATAAAATGAAAAACAAAAATACTTTCCAACCTAAATCATAAGAATCAAATAAATTACTGAGAGTAAAAAATTCTACTGATAATTTTTTCTGGTCTTTTTGAGACAGAGTTTTGCAGTGCAGTTTAGGCTGGCCTTGAACTCGCTTTGCAGCCCAGGCTGGCCTCAAACTCTCAGTAATCCTCCTGCATCAGCCTCTTGTGTGCTGGAGTTACAATCACCACCACACCCAGCCTTATTGATGTGAAGTATTTTATTATGGGTTAAGCAGCGTGTTTCACAAATTTATTCCATCCATTTCACAAAAGCACACTTCAAGTGTATCCTTGCCACAGCTCTGTGTGGAAGAAACTCTGGTTACCTCCAGGAGACAAGGTTTCTAGCAACTTGTCACAGAGATAACAGCAGAGACAATACTTGAATCCAGTAGTTTATTGTATCAAAGTTCAAGGTTATGACTGGTACATTATGTGACCACTCAAGTTCACCATCTGATCAATTCTGACTCGAACACCTGCAGAGTAAGGAGGGTGGTCCAACTGAAGGGCTATGGGCAACAAAATTAATAAAATATCTGAGCTAACCTATCTCTTTTGGTTTACTTACCTCTTACCTTTTTACTATCTTCTAAAGACTTTAAGGCATCACCACTGATACTTATTTACTATTGGAGCAAAAACTTGGATATTATAACACACATCATATGAATGCAACACTAGAAGTTTGGTTTACTCTCTTCCATCATCATTGCCATACAGTACATACTGAGAAGACTGGAATAGCTATTGTGATAATGATGTGCATTCCTTTTTTCAGTCATTTGAGTTGTTTGCTTCAAAAACTATATACATGTTCCATCAGACTACTTCATATATACACATTCACACACATGTACATCATATGTGATAATTACTTTACAAGCACATGGTCTAATACATAATTTGTTTTGCAAACATACACACATTGAATAAGCAGTCATTATCCAGTGGTACCTTTATTCATGAACTTAATTCTTTCTGTGATTCTTGTCATAAACTGAATTAAATGAGAACCAAATCAAATTCTCCCATAAAGTCAACACTGAACCTAGTCATTGAGTTCACCATTCAGTTCAGTTTGAGGCCAGAATCACAGAAAGAATTAAGATCATGAACCAGGGTACTACTGTATAAACACACAGTCATGCACATGTGTATAAGGCAAACACATGTAGCTCCTTCACAAAAGATACCATTCTGTTCTTCTTCTATCACTTTGACTGTCATCTAAAATGGCTCCCTCATCTTTTACCTATTTTTCTTTCAACAGTCTTCAGGGCATGCCTGTACATTCAGGTACTTGCCGAATTCGTATACATTATATAGCCACTATTTGTTAGCATTGTGTAGGACGTCAAGGCTGAAAATATGAACAAATCAAAGAAATTCCTGTTTTCATAGAGCTTGCATTTTAGTAGCAGGAGATAGAAAAGACAAAAACCAGCAAACAAGTAAATAGTGTTTCAGAGCATGAATAATGAAAATTAAAGAAAGTAATCACCTCTGGAATTTTTTCTTTTTTGGTGCCAGGAATTGAACTCATGACCTCATGCTTACCAGGCAGGCACTTATGCCACTGAGCTAAATCTGTGGCCTTGGAATGTGTTTTTAATCCATTATTCACTTATTCAACTCTATTGAACTGTTAGTAGCTTCCAGAAAGTGGATTAAAAAGTGGGAATAAAGTGAGTGGAAAATAGAAATTCGAGCAAAGCCACAAACGTTCCAGAAAATAGAGGGTGTGCAGATGACAGGTAATCTCTGCACGTGAAGAGATGTTTTAAAAAACAAAATGCACATAGAAGACTGTCTTAAACCATGGTAAGGAATTTTTGTGTAGGGTGTAAGATGGGGGCCCAATTTAATCTTTTGAATATGATTCTCTAGTTTCTCCAACACTATTTATTATCTTTTTCCCAATATGTATTCATTAGCTTCTTCCAAACTGGTTGACTATAGGGTATGCATGGTGTTTTATCCTGGGAACTACATCCTAAATATCTGTATTTATGCCAGGATCACATTGTTTTAATTGCTGAAGGTTTAAAATGAATTTTGGAATAAAGATATGCAGTGGACTTTAGTTTATGAACCTAATTTGTTTTATGATTTTGGGGAAGATGGCTGTGTCTGTGTTTGTGTGGGTAAGACAACTGTGGTCATGTTTGTCACTGATACAGAGTTTGTGAATGGAAGCAAAATTTTGCCAAATTCTTTTGTTCGTGAACCAAACTGTTTGCATGCAGAAGCCTTTGTGGGAGAAGGTACTGTATTAGTGCACAAGTTTTCAGATCTGTTTTTCATTCACGGATTACCTTATCACTTTTTTGTGGCTCCATACAAATTTTAGATGTCTTCCTCTATTTTCAGGGAAAATGTTTGGATTCCTGATGGACATAGTTTGAGTTCCTGAACTACATTGTCATTTCAACAATATTAAGTTTTTTCAGTGTATAAACATAAATTGTCTTTTTATTTATTTGCATCTTCTTCAGTTTCTTACATAAATGTTTCACAGTTTTCCAAGTGTATATTTAATAGCCTTGTTTTATTGTATTTCTACCAGTTTTGGCTAATTAATTTTCTTGGTTAATTATATTGCTAATATATTGGCAAAAGAAACTATACTTATATGCCATTGGAAATATGTTTTTCTTAATTTCTTTTTCAGACAGCTTGCTGTTGTTATATAGAAAATTATTTTTATGTTGGTTTTGTATGCTGCAACTTTACTAAGTTTATTAGTTCTAATAGGTCTTTGTGCATGTATAATCTTTATGAAGTTTACGCATAAGATCATGTTATCCATATGATTCAATTTATTCAAATACTGTAAGAGCCAAATTCATAGAAGCAGAAAATAAAATGATAGTTTCCAGAGGCTGGAGGAAATTAAAGTGAAGAGCTATCCCATGGTTATAAATTTTCAGTTTTGTAAGATGAGTAAGTTCTAGAAAGCTGCTGTAAAACAAAGTACCTTATAGTTAATAGCAGCTCTCATATTAAGTGTTTTGTAATAGCAACAGCAAAATTAACCAAAGAGGCTCAAGAAAATTTTAGAGGTGATAAGTAAGCCTATCATCTTGATCTTGCTAATAGATTTATGGCTGCATACTTATGCCCAAACTCATCAACTTTTATACATTAAATATGCAGTTTTTGTATACCAATTTTACCTCAAGAAATCTGTTGCAGAGAAACAGTGAAACAGAACAATGAATTAGACAATAGCGACATAAAAGGAAGAGGGTTTCTATGGCACCAAATCTGAGGCAATTAGCAGCTTAATTGGAGAGATGAACTCAGGACATTTTTCATAAAGTTGAGGATGAAAGTGAATATGATAAGTAATCATTTATAATGAACCAGTAAGAAAGAATTTGCCAATATACCTACAACCCTATATTTGTAAACTAAAACATGAATGGGGGAAATACAACATCAAATGTGAGGAGAAAGTAAGAGCAAAAGGAGCTGACAATGAAATGTTCAGAATTTCAATAGGTGAAGTGATTCCTCTTATGGATTTTGGAGCAATATAACTAAAGATGTGGATTGTTGTGGATTCACTTAAAACCAAAGGGGAAAAATGAAAGAATGAGCAATCAGCATCCTATCTCTCTGAAAATGATTTGTTCATTGTAAGCATAATCCCTGGAGTCACACAGAGGAAGATTCCTTCTCTGTCTTTTCTGTTTAAAGACTAGAATTTGACACTTTATCTCCGTCTCCTGGTTCCTCCTCTCAAAAACGGAGAGATTGGGCTGCACCTCTCGAGACGATCCTCCCAGAACTGATGTGGCCCTGGCACAGGCCTTGAAACACTTCAAAATACTACTACTGCTGCCGCTGTTTTGTTACTGACTTTTTATGACTTACATATTAATTTATGAATTTATTATTACAATAATTAGAAAGCTAAAAATGTTACTAAGTCAAGATAACCCCTGAACTCCATGCTTACCATTTATGCCCCAATTCCAAACTAGTATGCTATAATTAACTCACAGTAATTCACACATTTTATATTTTTAGGCACAAGTTCTAGATTTAGTTCTGCCCCACAGGCCTCTATCCTTGAAATAATAGCAAGCTAACTATTTGGCATTGCTAGGACAAAACATTATTAAAAGGATATGGCTACCAAAATCACAACAACTTTCTGGTTTGATTTTTGGAAACTTGTTATTTCATGTGGTATAAATAATCATAAAATTAAATAGGATACACTTATAATTTTATAGCAATTGCTTACATTGCCTTTGCCAGGGTTCCCACGATAACTTCACATTTAATTAGTATGTAATTTTCATCTATAAATAACACTCTATTTAGTCTGTGATGTGTAATTATTGTATACTTACAGGCAAGGTATATGCATGTACAAGTATATGTATGATTAAATTTAACTACTCTAAAATAATACAACACTTTTAATATGTAAAGAAAGAGATTATGTGGATTTAACATAAATTATCGTCAGGGGCATTAAAATAGATTAAATTAGATAAAAACTATTCATCACATTTCTTTGTCTTCGTATACAGTGTTAAATATATTGACAAAATGGCAATAGTACTTAATTGTATTATATAATACCCACAATGATACAGCAAGTGTTCTGTAAGCATCAAATCTGCAAAGTAGATTTTTTTGGCTTTACACATTCATATACAATTTACAAAACAGAAATGATATCATATGCATAATCTCATTATTATTATAAAATTCTCTTTACAGATGAATATGCTTTTGGAAATCACTAAGTAAATTAAACTAAAATGATAAAATTGTTGCATTTTAATCTAAACTCAAAGTTTTCCAATTAAAATCATACATTTTTTGTGAAATCACCATTCTAAAATATTAATCAAACTAAGTCGAAAGAAATGAACTAGAAAAAACTGGCTCAAAGAGCCAAAAAGTTAAACATCTTTGTCTGAGCCAAATAGGAAATGAAGATTGGACACAGACTTTTCTATCAGGGACTTACCAGAAATGGAAATGAACAAAATACAAGAAAAAACAATTTCACTCATTTTATAAAAGGGCCATTCTGTGGTCATTAACAAAATCTGGCATGAGAAAGTCTACAGAAAAAAAGATTTAAGAAGGAATTACATGTGCGTGAGTACAGAT
The DNA here is from genome assembly GCA_004365215.1 of Cuniculus paca. NCBI lineage: Eukaryota > Metazoa > Chordata > Mammalia > Rodentia > Cuniculidae > Cuniculus > Cuniculus paca. The sequence goes on along the minus strand of RJWT010002408.1, from coordinate 30,237 downwards.
AAGTTTCACTTTAAAAGCCAGACAAGGACATCAAGAGAGGATAATGTGATTAAGATTAGCAATATTAGTTTAATTCTAGGCCTTGGTCAGCTCCCAGTAGGATTTGTTCAGAAAGGCATTATAATCTGAGAACCAGCATCTGTTTAAATCAAATGATGATCCTAAGAGAAGAGATATTTCTTCAGATTCCTGGATCATTTTTTTCCACATTCATGGGACTATAATTGGATAAAAACATTTATTTCTTTGGCATTTTCTGATTGTTGGCAGTTGCTTGTCACTTTTTAATCTGAATTTTCATTACTAGAAGTTAAAATTTCAGCAAGAGTTTTAGATGTGTAAGCAATGAATATAGGTAGTGAATAATAAAATTTACATAAAGGTTTAGCACCAGGGATATATGGTGTTCTTCATAAGAAATCACAAGAGTGTGCCAAGTGCAAAACAATATTTCATACTGAAATAATAAGAGTGCACCAATAGTTAATACATTGAGTATTGCTTTCTTTAGGATAATTAGAGTAAAACATATGGGCATTAAAATTCTTCACATAATACTAGGCAAAACCTTTCTTTTCAACAAACTTAGAGGAACTATAAGTATACATGCCTTGTAATTTTTTTTTACATTCTTTCTTAGTTTCTTTTTCCTTTTGAACAATTTTTTCCCATTTCACTATATCTACAGTACATTTTGAACCTTATTCCCTTTTTCATTTTCTCACACCAGGGAGACAATATGATGTTTACACATGCTAGTCTGATTTATTTCACTTATGAGTATGTTATGTAGGTGAATCCATTTATCTATAAAATTCTCGAGTTTTACCTTCTTTATGACTGAGTAGTATTCTTTGGTTGATGGTCATTTGGGTTGTTTCCAATATCTGGCTATTATAAATTGCACTCCTATAAATATAGGTGAACATATATCACCGATGTATATTTTTAATTCTTCTGGGATGATAATCAGAAGAGGAATAGCAGGGTCGAATGGGACCTCTAATCCTAGTTTTATGAACATTTGGCATACCGATTTTCACAGTATGTACTCCCACCAACAGTGGGGAAGAGTTTCTTTTTCCCTACAGTCTCCCAAGCATTTGTTATTGGTTGATTTCTTGATGGTAGCCATTCTTTCTAGAGTGAGATGTAATCTCAGTGTTTAAAACAATTGATATTAAAATGTTTTGCAATTAAAACATTTGTATCTCTAACATTAATGATGTTGAACATTTTTTCATATTTTTATTTTTCATTCGTGTTTCTTCATCTGAGAAGTGTATATTCATCTCAGATGTCCACTTTTGGATTGGGTTTTTTATTTTGGTGGGCTAATTTTTTTTCAATTCTTTGTATGTTCTAGATATAAGTCCTTTGTATCCGAAGAAAAAGTAGTTAAAGTATTTTCCCATTCTGTGGTTAGTCTTTTTACTTGGTTGATGATTTTTTTTTGATGTGCAAAATCTTCTTAATAAGATGAGATTCCAAGGGCCAGAGAGTTAGCTCAGAGGTGTAAGTGCCTGCCTGGCAAGCACGAGGTCATGAGTTCTATCCCTGGTGCCATCAAAAAAAAAAAAAATGAGATTCCGGTTGTTGATAGTTTGAAGTATTTCCTGTGTGGTCTGAGTTTAGTTCATGAAGTCTCTGCCTACACCTATGCCTTCGTGATGTCTATCTACTTTCTCTTCTATTAGAGTTAGTGTTTCTGTTTTAATACTAAGATCTTTGATCCATGTTGATTTTAGTTTAGTGCACTGTTGAATTCTACAAAAACTTTAGAGCACAACTACTGTCATTGTTAAAACTCTATAAAATAGATAGGGAAGCAGTACTTGCAAACTCATTCCTGGAAGTACATTTACTCTGATACCAAAACCAGGAAATGGCCCAATCAAAAAAGAAAACCACCAATCAATCTCTCTCATGAACATAGATGCAGAAATACTCAATAAGTTACTGGCAAAGAGAATGTAGCAAATCATCAAGAAGATAACACATTACCAAATAGGATGCATGCTATGGATGCAGGGATGTTTCAACATACAAAAATCAGTAAATGTAATATACCATATCAACAGAATCAAAGATAAGAATCATATGATTACCTCGATAAAATGCAGAAAGAGCATTTGACAAAATTTAATATGTATTCATGATGAAAAACCTACAGAAAATTGGAATAATCTTTATGTCAATGTGATAAAAGCCACCTATGACAAACCAATAACCAGTATCATATTAAATGGTTGAAAACTGAAAGTTTTCACCATTAAGTCAGGAGCCAGACAAGTACATTCACTATTACCATTGCTATTTAATATCATTCTGAAAACATTAACTAGGGCAATTATATAAGGGAAACAAATAAAATGAATCAGGATAGGAAAAGAAGTTAAATTATCATTATTTTCAGATGATGTGATACTCTATACAGAAAACCCCCAAAACTCCACCAAAAGACTTGTAGATTTAATAACCAAATTCAGTAGTGTAACTGGATACAAAAATCAACATTCAAAACTCAATAACATTCCTGTACACAAGCAACAAACTCACTTAGAGAGTAATTAGGGAAACCACACTCTTCACAACAGCATTCAAACAAATGAAATACTTAGGAGTAAATCTAACAAAGGAAGTAAGAAACATGTACATTGAAAATTACAGTTCACTGAAAAAGGAAATTGAATCAATATCAGAAAATTGAAAGATATCCCTTGCTCATGGATAAAATGAACCAACATATTGAAAATGGTCATACTTCCAAAGTTGTTATACAGATTTAATGCAATTCTGATCAAAATGCCATTAGCATACATCACAGAACTTTAAAAAACATTCCTAAATTTCATGTGGAAGGAGAAGAGACCTAGAATAGTAACAGCAATTCTGGGCACAAATGGAAGGCAGGGCTAGCACAATCCTTGATTTGAAATTATACTATAAAGCTACTGGAATAAAATCAGTATGGTACTGGCAATAAAAAACAGACTTGAAGATCAGTGGAACAGATTAGAAGATGCAGACAGAAATCCAAACACACTCAGTCACCTTATTTTTGACAAAGAGGCCAAACTTGTTCAATGGAAGAAAGCCTCTTTAATAAAAGGTGCTGGGAAAACTGGCTTTCCACATGCCAAAGACTAAAACTAGACTGTCCCATTTCTATCATGATATTTTCATTTTGAGGTGATGGATGTAATATGTTTGAATGTGGATAAAATGTATCTATGCTATCAATCAGTTGATAGACATTGTTTGAGCACCTTCTTCATTCTTGAAAACTAACAATGACACTATAAATACTGGTCTAATTATTGGTGCTCAACTCCATATTAACTTTGATATAAACTTGATGACAAGCATGAATCATGAGAAAGTGGTCACTAACAGATAGCAAAAGTATGCAAAGAATTTGGGGTATCAACATTCAAGTACCATTGATGGCAGTTTTGAAGGAGAAATAACAAAATTCAAATGTGGTGTGCCAACAAAAAGTGCTATTTAACAAGAAATTTAAAGAATGAGCAGGAGATGTGGTCACCTGTATGCTGCTCATCTGTTACTAGGAAACTGGAAGGAAGATCATATATATTAGACAGTGTTCGGTAGCAAGTGACATAATTCAACTCAGATGATTTAAATTATGACCCCAAACAATTAAGAGATCACATTTAGGTTAGATTTTAGTCTTGGTAGAATCAAAGAAGTCAAATGATGTATCTTTCTGTTTTGATTTTGTCATTTTTGGTGCTGCCTTTTTTCCCCAGGAAACTTCCTGGGGCAGAACCAGTCACCATGAGTCTGAAGACTGCTACTCGCTTGGGAGCTCCAGTATAAGGAAAGTATAGTACCACATTCTTAAGTGCTCCAGCAAATTTTGGAAATGTCTTCTTTTGTCTCCATCTTGAACTTGGTTCTTAGAGCTTATCAATTTGGTCAGGAGGACGCAGTGTGGAATGCACTGTAGGTAGCACCTACAGTCCCCTAAACCATATGGACTTAGCATGGAGGGTCACCATATCTTAGAAGAAAAATAGCTGCTGTTAGGAAAGAAGGAAGGGAAAGACACTGAGCCTACAAGAGCACCCTCTGTGGAAATCCTGTCTTTCTCTCCTGTGTGCTCATACATGACTGAATGCACACGCACAACATACCTCATGGATTCTGTGATTCCAGCTTCTCCACATAGGATTAAGAAAATCCTTAAGACTCCACTTGGCAAATAGTGAAGATAAATGTAGGAAAGAAAAAATAAAAATTCACTGCTGCATATGGAAAAAATGTGTTCAAATGAATGCAAATTAGAACAATAACAATAAGAAAAGCCTTCCTAGCAACCTTTCTATGAAATAGATAACTAGCATTGTACAAATTATGTCTTTTATTTGGAGTACTTTATTTTTCAACGTGCATTCAAAACTTAATAGAAAGATAGAAGGATAGAGATCTAGTTGTGTTAGTTTTTAGAAACTAACACAAAGGAATAATTCAAAAGATGAAAACAAAATAAAAGTAACACTTAAATGTTAAGTGCGATAGAAAACATTAAGGATATATGAAATTAACAACACAAAACTAGGCTTTTATAAGATGAACTTATGAAGTTTATTTGACTAAGTTATTTGATCTTCCTGCACATTAATTTCCTGACTTATATAACAAGAAAATGTTGTCTAATAGTTTTGTTTTTAAAAAAAACAATTGATAATTTGTGTAAAATCCAATTGCAGAGAATATAACTGATAGGGAAACAATAGCATTCATTAAAACTGGAATCATAATTAAAGTCACATTTATATAGTTCTAAGAAGGAATTTTATTACCTACTGTTAAATAAATGGAAACAAGGTGGAGAGAGAAGGAAATGAAAAGAGAGAAAAGAGAATAGAAAGAAAAATGGAAACTTTTGTAAATAACGTTTTTAAATAAATAAATAAGGAAGGGAAGAGGGAGAGAAAGGAGGGGATGAGAATGGGAAAAATAGAAGAATCAAGATATGTCATCTACAGGTACAAATTACCAATAATGAATGTGATCATTATATGTATCTAAAATGTACCAATAAACTTAACTTTAAAAAAATCAATAGAATAAATCACATGAATAAAACATTTAGGGTTTTTCATTATCATCTCTGATGCATTAGGGTAGCTGTAATAATTATATGTTTTGCCTCTATTTTCTGAATTTCTGAATATGTGAAAAACAGTTTTAAAAATGACTATTGTTGTGAAAAAATGTTCAACTTCACTGGTCATTCAAAAGATGCAAATTAAAACAACACTGAGATGCCACCTCACCCTGTAAAGAATGACTATTATTAAGAAATTAACCAGTAACAAATGCTGGAGCAGTTATGGGGGAAAAGGAACCCTTTTCCACTGTTGGTTGGAGTGTAGACAGTTGCAACTACTCTAGAAATCAGCGTGGCAATTTCTCAAAAACTAGGATTGGAGGCTCCATTTGATCCAGCTATTCCCTTTCTGGGTATCTTCCTAGAAGAATTAAAAACATCATACCACAATGATATATATACATCTATGTTTACAGCAGCACAATTTGTAACAGCTAGATCTTGGAAACAAACTAAAAGCCCATCAACTGAGGAATGGATAAAAAAAGATGTGGTATTTTTATACAATGGTGTACTACTCAGCCATAAAGAAGGATAAACTTAAGACTTTTATAGGTAAATGAATGCAACTTGAAACCATACTCATTAGTAAAGTAAATCAGACATGCATGTGTAAAAATCGTATTGTCTCACTAGCGTGAGAAGCTGAAAGAAACTATATACATAAAAGATAGTTAATAGTTATACTACTGACCTCTCTGAGCTCATGAAGAGAAAGTTTTATGCTAGTACTGTTTTAACAATTAAATGTAGATGTCTTATACTCTGAGTAACTCATTTGAAGATAACAATGTTCAATGTATGTACCATTGTTACCCTCCAATTGTTGTGTTTTGAAATTTTGCTTTTTTTCTCTAAAATAAAATAAAATAAGACTAGTGTCTTTACCAAGACAAAAATGTGGATAGTAATTCATTCAATAAAATGAGAAAGGCAACAATTTACTGCACTGAACTACCATGCCCTGATGAAAAATGAGTGTTTGATATACAATGTAAATACAAGGGTTGAGATATCTCTCCAGAAGAGATAGAACTGAAGAAACACATGTCAGGGGGTGGAGGAAAGGATGCTGTATCAAAGGTCTTCAACAGGGCAAAACAATGGTTATACATCTTTCTTTTGAAAAAGTAATTTGAAGGGAGAAGGCACCTAGTTTTGCTATAAATTTAAACAGGATATAGACCCATGGAAGCAAGTGTGTAAGCAAGTTCAAAATGAAGACGAGAGAAGAGAAAGTGGATTTGTAAGTAGCAACTGAAGCAACTACTGCTTTGTGTTGCAGCCCCTAAACCCACAGATATAGAGAAACATCAGGCAATTCGAGAAAATTTTTGTAGAATGAGTCCTGAGTGGACAGAATCTGGACATAGGAAAGAGCCCTGTATTTTGAACATCAAGGTTCTTACTGGAGGGCCAGGGTTATAGCTTAGAGACGCAGCATTTATCTGGCAAATGCGAGGTTGTGAGTTCAATTCCTGGTACCAAAAAAATAAAAAATAAAAATTCTAACTGGGAGTCAGAGTGGTTACATAAAAAAACTATTTGTGAAAAGAACATAACTTGTAAATAATCTGTGTACTTGTATATTTTAAATTTCAAGAAAGGAATTCTTAATTCCACAGTTTTCCTCCACATGTCTTTTGAAAACAATGTTTTGCTTTCATACTTACAGTTCTCAATCCAAAGGCTTTGTATCTACAAGATTCTTTTGTTTACTAACACTTTTCTATTCCTTCTGCTTTCCACTCCCAAATGCCTAAGAATAAGTTATACTGTTAAGAATCTCTTTAAAATAATGCTCGAAATGAGTGAATGTTTCATTGACCAACTTTCCTACCACTAAGACATAATACCCAACGACCTGAGCCTCATGGAGCATAGGTTTAATTTGGCTCATTGTTTCAGGAGCACAGTTCATGTTTACCCAGCCTCAAAAGGAAGGCATCATGGCAGAGGGGCCTAGTGAGGTAAAAATGCTCAGTTGATGCTGTCCCGGAAGCAGAGCAAGGAAATGAAACCATAGTGGAAGGAACCAGGGACCATATATAGTAGCCAGGGTTGCTCCCACATGAATCACAGAGACATACCCATAAGTGTGCTTTACTAACATGCTAAACATTTGTTAATAATAAAGTTGACATATTGAGATTAGGGTGGCAGATGTCAGTATATTTAGAGTAGTGTACGTGTATGAAGGAAATGTCCTAATATTTGGCATATGCTATACAGTCAAATAAAACATTGAACATGTTATTATTCTCTCTTCTTTTGGCTAGTTTAGCTAGACCCTTGTGTTGCGTTACCCAACTCTGGCTAGTTGGTCAAATATGTTGCAAAACATTTCAGTGAGTATTAAAATGAATTTATGTGTGTTATCACAAACTGCCATATATTGAAAATTCCCCCAAGGCAAAAACTATATGAATAGGAATAGATGTTAGCAATCAGGCATAGCAGTCAATAGCTTTGTTCATAGTCAAATTTCATAATAAAGTATAATTTTGTTGTTTTAAGTAACCGAATCTTTCACCTTCCTGCAGTGTTGTTCATTTCCTTAATGTTCAGTTGAATAAAAAGGATTTAGTCATGTAATACAAAAACAAACAAACAACAAACAAACAAACCAAAACATGATAAACTCTAGGGAATACAAAACTTCATACAGCAGTTACTCTGGATGTTCAGAATCATATCTGGAACCTATGAGAAGATTTTGAAAGTGATTGATACTCCCTTGCTCCCCATTTTCACCCTTCGCCACGTGTAGTAATTACAAAAGTGAGAAATGCATTTAGCATGTTCTGAGGCTAATGATCTTCATTCCCCATGACCATAACTAAAGCAAGGAGAGATACTTCAAGTATCCATGAGTTCCACTTCCAAGGATTCAACTAACTGCAGATCAAACGTGTTTGGGCAAGAACATTGCATGTGTCCTGAATATAAAGAGACCTTTCTTTTTGTCACTATTGTCTAAACATATAGTAAAAAACATTTGCATAGTATTGCAATGTGTTAGGTAGTATAAATAATCTCAATATGATTTAAAATATAATGGAGAATATGCACAGGTTAAAGCTGGGCGTAGTGGCACACGCCTGTAATCCCAGCACTCAGGAGGCTGAGGCAGAAGGGTCTTTGTGAGTTGGAGACCAGCCTGGGCTACAAAGTGAGCCCAAGGCCAGCCTCAACTGCATAGTGAAACCTTGTCTCAATAAGACAAAAAAAAAAAAAAAAAAAAAAGAAAGAAAAGAAAAAAGAAAAAAATATGCATAGGTTATATGTATTTACTACACCGTTTATATAAAAGACTGAAACATCCTTGGATTTTGGTATCCTGGGAAAAGCTGGGACCTGAAAACCATGATCGGCAAATACCAAGCAGCATCTGTACAGTATTTTTCTACCAGCAAGCTTTAATTTTCTGTACATTAGCAATCACCATTTGTAACTGAAGATTCCTTTCTAACATCTACAGCAAGCTTTCAGACTCATGGTGAAAGGAAAGGATTCCAGAATTAGATTTCATGGGTTGTGTCAAGCAATTTACCTTCTCCATATGCACTGGCAAATTACTCCATGTTTCCAGGACTTGGTTTCCTCTAATGCCTCAGAACTTTTTGTGACAGTTATATTGACTATTACACGTGAAGTGATTCTATCTGTGGTTGTCAGTAAATCATAGCTATTAATGTTGACATCCCTGAAGCTATTGAAACCTTGCCAATGAAACCTGGCATTCTAAAATTTCAAGATTTGGTCTTTTTGTTTGTTCCACTTTGCTAATTCTTCAGCTTCTCATCCTCTTCTCTTCTCTTCTCTTCTCTTCTCTTCTCTTCTCTTCTCTTCTCTTTCCTTTTTTCTCTGTCTCTGTCTCTCTGTCTCTCTCTGTCTCTTTCTTTCTCTCATACACACACACACACACACACACACACATACACACACACAGGAATATCCAGGGATTCATCCCTATTTCCTACTGTCAACATAAATAACTGAAAGCTATAGTAAGGATAACAGTGACAATTTTTTTGAACATTTACTGTGAAACAGACACTGTGATGAATGAATACTTTTATTTGCTTCTCACAAAATATTTAGTATTATCCATATTTTATAGATGAGGCTTTCAAGTACTATGAGGTTCAGTCAAAGCTCACTGTTAAGAGGAAAGCAATATGAGTGTTGACTCAGTCCTAATCTCTTGTTTGTTTCTCAGTTCTGTGTCACTTGCCCTGCACGTTCATCCCCTCACTCAGGCAGGCAATAATAGCTCCAGCTTGGGAGATCATGAGACTCTCTGATGTGGGCTCTCTGCCTCCACTCCATTCCTTCATATGGGAACAAGTCACATTTTCTAAAAGTAAACATTAACATGTCACTGTGTATCTTGAAATTCTTTCAAGAAGATTATCAACAAAGTGAGGTCTTGGTGACATATGAATATTTATGACCATATCTGGTGTTGGTCAAACTTGTGTATTCCCTTCCATTTCCTCAGTGTTCAACCACATTCCAATGTTACTGACAGTCAAAGGACTTGCAGATTTTACCTTAGGATTTTCCCCACAGTGTCTTCATCTATTTTTGTTGAATTTGTGCTATACTATATATTGTACAACCTGACTTCTATACTCTATTTTGACTTCTATACTGTCCTAGAAAATTTCTACTCAGTCTTTGAGTCTTTGCTTCGTTATCCACTCATGTTTCTTCCAACACTGATCACTTCTTTCTTAAAACATTCATTGCAACTTCTTCTGTTGCAAAACCCAGAGCTGTGACATCTTGGTGTCCTTCTACTCCCTAAGTTGATTAGCTGTTCAAGGGTAAATACAGTGCTTTACTTAAAATATCCTGACCATTGAGTTTGACACATAGTGAAAGCTTAACAAAAGTCAGCTAATTGAATCATGTAGATACAGAAAGACAGGATGAAACCATCAGCTCACTCTAGGGGCTATGCTAAACACAACACCATCAACCTTCACAATTTGATGGAGAAAAAAATATGCTTTGTCAGGGCTATAGTTTTGTAAGGAATAAGACAAAGATCAACTTAGTAGAAAGCATATGAATCTTTTATGTAGACACCATAAAAACTTACATAGACTAAATTAATTGTCCCATAAAAAATAAAATATGTGCACTGATGGACAATTCTCTCTAGTTAAAATTTAGAAAGAAATTTGCTCCCATGTCACAAGCAGAGAAAAACAATTTAGTTGCTATGAAATTAGGAGAGACTTAAGCAAAAGAAAACTATTCAACACTCTTAGAAGAGTGAGAAGGCTTTGCAAACCCTCAGAAGGGTCTAGAATCAGCTTTCCATTGCATGGTGAGAGGCATGACAGGTTCTGAGGAAGGAAAAATGTCTTCCAGGATACAAGGGGTGGGCCAAGCAGGTAGGAAAGAACTCAACAAAAACAGTGGCTATCAAACAGTCCACATACAAAATACCTACAAGCAATCAGACAGATCAATGCAAAAGGTACAAATAGTTATTGAGCACTTTCACATTGAGCAAATTAATCAAAACCCACAGTATACATGATGTAGACAAGAGAAAGTAGACAAACAAAAGGACATTTCTGTGATCATCTGATTAAAAATACAACCAGCTAATTCATAAAGGCAGAGATAGATTCAGGCTGTGATACCAGTCTAAGAAATAGAAAAATGGATTTGCTGGTAGGTCATCAGCCTAGGAAAACTTTGAGAGAATTCATATAGGCCAAAATGACCTGTGTTTGTGTATGAAACATCTTCCATTGGGGTCACTTGACACTAGTAGTAGTGTTTTGCATTTAACTTCCTGTCCAGATGCACATGGAATCATCTAGTATTTGCATGGATTTTATTCATTATGTTGCAGAAATTGAACATACACACAAAATACTCTTTTCATATCTATCAAAAACAGAGCCAAGAGGCCATGGGGAAAAACAGACTATTAACAATTACTCTAGGAATTGTCTCACCAGGTCATATAGCAAGACTGCCTGCCTTATCTCTAAACTATGCTTTTGCTTCTGAACAGTCCTCCAGGAAACTGTCCACATCAGCCTAAAAAGGAGCATTACATGGTAACTGCTTTGGCTGTCTAATCAGTGTTGAGGAAATCCCTCAAGCTACTTACAGCAGATTTTTTTGACCTGATAGAACCTCAGCTTTCCCTTCATTTTTTGGACATGCCCAAGGTTATTCTGATCTGCACACATGCATTGCCATCACATTGCTATTCTTTGTTCCCAAATAAAAGTTTCTACTTTGGAGATTATTCTATATATTGCAGCTTGATCTTGACACTGTTAATTAAATAACAAAATATGACCATCTAGCACTTACTGATGCCCTCACATGCCTTGACTCTGTGATAAGCACTCTTCCAAAATACAGTCACTTTTTTTTTCTGGTACCCAGAATAATTTAGAACCTCGTGCTTGCCAGGCAGGTGCTATACTGCTGAGTTGTATCCCCAAACCATCACTCTTTCTAAGGTGCTGCAAATATGAATTTTAATATTTCCATTTGATAGGTGTCTTAGTTACTTTTTTCATTGCTGAGACAAAATACCCAATATCCAGTTAAAGGAAGAAAGGTTTATTTAGATCACAGTTTGTTTCAGTCTGTAATCAACTGGCACCAGATCAGGGTGGCATGGCAGAGGGGCCACAGTTCATGGCAGTGGCAGACAGCAAAAGCAATGAGAGAGAGAGAGAGAGACAGAGAGAGAGAGAGGCTTAACTGCCTCTTTCCTCCCCTTTTGTTTTGTATCAAGTCTACAGGGATTAGGATGAGCCAATCCAATCAGCGGAGTGATCTAGCAATAACCAAGCTTAATCCCAGCACCCTTAATCCCAGCATTGCACTACAAATCAATCACACACTGGATTCAGCCACCTCTGAAGAAAACTCTGACTTCATGAGGTTTTGAGGGAACAACTAGACACAAACCATAACAATAGGCTAACAGAATAAGTCAGAACCTATTACAAAACAGAATAGAAACTAAAAGAAAATAAATTGCTAAATGTATGAGAGAGGTGGAAAATTAAGTAAAGGAGTAAGCTTATTTGGGACCATAAAAAAGTACTAAAATTTTAAAAAATAATGGAAAAGAAATAAAAAGAAACAGAAAAAGTTTCCAACTAAAAACTCAGGCTTCTCACCAGATGGTTGCTAAGAATAAAAGGCCTAAAATGACTTAGAAAGGATTTTCCACAAGGAAAATCTAAAATTCTCTGCTCAGTAAGTGCAAATCAAAGACAAAAATAGACACTTTCCATAGCACCCCCTATATAATCTTGTATATTTCAAATTTCAGAAAGTAACTGAATACTATTAAGTGGAACTATCAAAATGTCTAGGTCTAATCTAATGAAACCCTTATTAAGGCTAGGATTTGATAACTGGAACTCAAGCACATTTTTGCCTTCACAAATACCCTTCATAGTATTCTACTCATTGCCCTCTGACAGCAAATGCGCAGTATATGGAGATCTGGGGTTATGGCTGCTACCCAGCAGCCCCCAGGACTAAGCAAGCCCCCTACTGACATCAGGTGCTCACCAAGGTGTTTTGTTTGTCTTCCTACGTTAGAAATGGCTCTGCCAGTTACTTGGTGTATAGTCGAGAACAAGACACTTAAATCACTACACATGTCTTGGTCACTGTTTCTATATCTGAGTTTAAGCAACAATGATAATGCCTGTATTTGAAACAATATGAAAATGTGTAGCATAATGTACAGATTTGTTGAAATAAAATTGTCTAAGGCTTAGAGCATACAATGTTAAATAAGATGCTCCTTGATTTCTAAGACTGTATAATTTAGGAGAAAGAGGAATTGGATTTAACATTAGCTGGTACAGTGGAACACAATATTTAAATTACTTCAAGTTCAGATATGAACTTCAAGGCTGCTTGTTTTTTATCACCAACCATACAAAATAGAATAATGCAGAGATATGTGTTTTGATCTAAAAGTTAAGGTGATTATCTCATAGGTTAAAGAGAAACATTGAAGTTTTAAGATTAGCAACAATTATTACCTCAGCTATGCTTTGGGAGGAAAAATGAAAGTATAGTATAGATATCAATTAAAGGGCAATCAACTGAAGATAAAAGAATAGCAGAAAGGTCAATAGTCCAACTAGTAACATTTATTATAATAGTAACAATTAGGAAACAAGGATTTCATTAATCTTCTTTCTTACTGCTGTGACAAAATACATGCCACCCACAGGTTAAAGAATGTGAGGCTTATTGGGTTTGAGATTTCAGAGGTTTCATTGCATGGTCAGCTGGCTCCAAAGCAGAAGCATCATGGAGCAAGTGCATGTGGAGCAAAACTACTCTCTTCATGGTGGCTGGGAAGCAGAGCATGAAGAAAGAGTGCCAGGGCGAGATATACCCTCTGAAGACATGTTGCCAGCGACACATCTCCGCCTACTGCCTCCCCACCTCTTAAAAGTATATTCAGTTAGGAACCCCTGGAAAAGTTTGTGTTTTTCCCCAACTCCTGGGACTGATTAGTTACTTTTCTTCTACCGTTCAGATGTACCATTCTATCTCTTGTTTCCTCAATTTGCATCTGTAATTTCTTTGACCTGGAGTACTTTCACATATTACCTGGCAGTTTTTACCAGGAAAATGCAATGCACATCCCCTGCTGCCTCCCACACAAACTATTCCAAGGATGTTTGCCTACTTTGTGTTAGCCTTTCTTTCTATTTTCTTTGTCAGTATACTCTGAGCATTGGGCATATGGTCTTGTCTATGAAAGTAACTGAAATATCCAATGAATAGAGACACTTGGGTAACTCTGAACATTGATACTTTTAATTTTTTATTGTTTTAAATTTTTATATTTTATTTGTACATGTTTGCTGTACATAATTATTACATTTCTCTTGTTGAGTTGATATATGCACACAATTTATCTTAATTCTTTTCTAATCTCCTTTTTCTCTCCTCTCTTCCTTCTTCCTCAAGGGAAAAGCCAGTGAACCTTTTCCTCTGAGTTGTGACCATTATTCACATTCTTTAGTGGCCTGTAATTCTGAAGCCCAGTATGTCTGTTTACTGTACACAACATTCCTGTTCAAGAAGTGTTGAGCCTCTTGAATTGGAAAACTTGTGCAAATACAAAATAGAACTGTGACCACAGGCTTAAAGACCAGGCCCTGAGAATAACAGGACCTTAACTTCCTCAATTCCTTAAACCTTTTCTCTGTAAGAGAGAGCTTCTTTGGGCACTTTGGAGTCTATAGTTTCTCTCAAGTCCTTGTCTTAGCTACAACCTGTCCTTTCTGAAATGTTTTCTTTCTCTCTCCTTTTATTTCTTACCTTCCCTCCAACTCTTGGTTTATCAGACCATGAAACCAAACTTAGGAAGAATGAATTATGCAACTTAGTATTATAGTTTACAGGTATTAATGGTTTTGATAGGTTTTAGTCTGTTTTCTATGATTTGATTTCAATATGTGTGAAGGTATGAACAGCTATTTTGAAGAAAACAAGAGACATTATGATAGCCATTGTTGATTTCCTATTGTCTTGCTTTGAAGTCCCATAATGCTTTCATTGTTTTGTTTCTGCTTTATACAATTTTGTTTTGTTTGAATTTATTGTATGTGAGGGTATGGACAACAATTTCAAAGAATACAAGAGACACTATAGTAGCCATTGTTGATTTCCTGTTGTCTTGTTTTGAATTCCAGTGTTGCTTGCATTGTTCTGTTCTGATTTGCTTTGTTCTGTTTTCTTTTGTATTGTTTTATTGTCTTTAAAATATAGTTCACAGATATTTGAAATTATTAATTTAAATGCACAAAAATATGCCCTAAATTATAACCTTATTACAAAAGCTTAATCTATTTCACTTCATTTTTCTGTCACTGTAATCATAGCATCACTAACACCACCAAATCATCCTCAGTAGCCCAACTTTTAACTAGAGGCCAAGGTACATACTCTTTTCACTAAGTTATAATGAAGTTGAAATATTGGCCTATATGTTATTCGCTGCATGATCTTCTTTATCTGTAAAATAGACATAAAAATGTCAATGTCGAGTATGTAATGCCAATTAAAATAGAAAGAAAAAAGAGTACTCAAGGAATGTTAAGAATACAGCAAGCAATAAATGCATGTCATTTACTTCTGCCTCTGATTTAGTGCATGATTTATGATTAAGTGGATTTCACAATTTCTTTCTTAAATATGGTGATAGAAAAAGACCTCTGCAGTAGTCACTGGACCCCTGCATTAGGCATGTGATAGATTTCACAATTTTCCAAGGATACGGTGGAGGTCTGAGAAATAGGAGTACAAACGCTCATAACTAGGCCAGAAAATGGCCTCCTCACTTTATAGTCTTCTGCTCAGAAACACACAGTATAAATGATGTGCAAGAGGTACTCTATGATTGCATCTGGCTATAATATTTTCTTTAGCTGGAAGTTTTCTCCTTTTTCTCAAATAATCATGTGTGTTTAAAATAGTCTTTGTAATCCTACATGAAAATAACAAGTCCTTCTAGTTGATAGTGAGGCTAGTCAAACCATGGATTACCCTGGATCCCTTCTGCAATCTGGTAGCAAATCAGAAAGCACCAAGCATGTTCAGGTTCAGGGAGTCCTAAACTCACCACATGCAAACATGACGTTGTGTTTTCTTAAACTAGACTCAGAAATTCTAGAATCTAGTGTTTCAACAATAGTCTGAACTTAAATATTTTTTCTAAACTCCAGGCTATTGAGTCCAGTGTCACAAACTGATAATGCACCAAAACAGGAAGGTGTTTAACAAAATGGAAAAAAATCAAATGCATGTTTGAGTCATTGAATACAAATTTTCTGCTAGTCTCTTTGCATATGTTACCATTTTTCCTTCCAACAAGCAATCACATTATCCCCCTTTCCACATTTCAGATGGGAAACTGAACTTCTGAGGGCCCAGGTAATTTACCTAGTAAGTAATTTTACCTAGAGCAAAATGAAGATCTCAAACCAAATGTACTGTGGTGGTTGATTGATTGTGTCAACTTCAGTAAGAGGAACTTAACTAAAATGGCTCAGCAATTCCATACCCAAGGATGTGGAAGACTCACCCTAGGGTGGCCTCTTGCCTGAGTGTTATAAAGGAATAATGAAGAACAGATCTGCTTCTGTTTCTTCAGAGAAGTCCAGTCTTTGCCTTCATCTTGGACGTCATCTCAAGGCTTTCAGATCACTCTTCAGCCTCCCATGCAGATTTCAACCTTTCAGCATAGACTCTTCAACCTTCCATCCCATCAACCTCGTCATGCAGACTCGCTCAGGTCACTGCAGTGAGCTCCAGGCTTTTGACAGAATCCTTCAGTCTCCAGTGGGCAGGCAGATCCTCTGTACTCTTCCACATTTTATTTTTTGTGGCTCACTACTGTTAGCCAATCTTGTAAATTCTTATATATCTGAGTATCTTGTGTTACATCTGTTTCTTTTGTAAACACTGGCTGATGAATGCATTAAACTAAATTTTCTGCATTTTTCTGTACACCAAGAAATGGAACATATCATTCACTGGTTTAGTCATGACTAGTAAGGCCCTGATTCTTCACTGAGATGCAATCCCAGTCATGAAAAGTACCTGCATTTTGACACAGGTCATGCAAGTTAATCTCCTAAAGCCTTAGTTTATACAACTGCAAAATGGTAGACAACTAACTTTTTCTTCAATTGTCAATGGCAAGATAAATGGAATAATACAGAAAAAAATTTGATCTGAATATTGTCTCACAATTTAGCACATGATCAACAAATGATATCACTTTTAAAAACAAGTGTTCAAAAGTGAAATCAAAAGTTAGAAACCATAGGACGTAGAATACATGCAATATATGGTTAAGTTGTTAAGATGCTGCTGTGCATTTTTCAAGGTGCTTGTATACATTTCCATCAGTGCTACATCCTCAACATTTAACCTCTTTCCTAATTCTAGCATTTTCAGTAAAGATAGAAAAGCATCTTATGGGAGTATCAATTGGCAATTCTCTGTGACTAATTGTATTCAGTCTCTTCATACACTTACTTATGATTAATTTGAGTTCTTTGAATTGTGACTGCTAAAATTTCTATTCAGTGTTGATCAGTTTGGTAATGATAAATATAGGAATCCTTCATATATTCATAATATACATTCCTTTATTTTTTACTTTTCTATTTATTAAAATAATGCTAATTTTTGGTGGACAAAGCATTTATAGTGAATGAAGGTCAATTTACATATTGTAGTATCTAGACTTGTGACTTTGTTTTTAATGCCCTAAAAGAACATTTTTTATTCAACGCTTGAAAATATATTCTTCAGTGTTTTCACCTAGAAACTTCGTGCTTCTAGCTTTCAAGTTAAAATTGTAATCCAATTTGAACTGATTTTGTGCATTGACTCAGATGGAATTTAAAATATTTACTCTAGAAAATTGAAAATATTTGTCCACCAAAATATATGTACAGGAAAACTCACAAAAGCATGATTTAAAATGGTCCATTTTAACAAAAAAGAAGCCTACCAATTTAAAAACAAAGGAATAAACAAACAAGGGCATATTCATACAATGGAGTTCTATCCACAAATAAATAGGAAGAAAACATTAAAATATATTGTGGCAAGCATCAATCTTAGAAACTATATGTAGGCTAAAGTAAACCAAACAGAAAGAAATTTATCATTTATATGAATTTTAAGTATATGCAAAATCTAGCTGGGCTACTACAAATCAAGCTGGGCTGCTATCAATAAAACTATTTAGTCATGAGAAAAGGTTTGTTCTCCTTGTGGATACTGGTTACGTACGAGTTTATGATTGTTAATATCAAAAAGAAAAACATCAAATTTACATATTATGCCTCAAAAATAAAGTAAAAATAAAATGAAAATGAAAAGAGGAGTGATTACTTAGCATGGTTTTTGTCATCAAACGCTCCCTTTCATCTGTTTCTGAGTGAAGTCACTCTTCATTTTGGCCATCTCCAAGATAACAATCCCATCTCATCTTCTGGGTTTGGGGCCACAACACTGATGCCCAAGGAATTTCACAGGAAAGGTAAACATTGATAAAATACAACTGCCAGGAAAGCTACATCTATGTAAACTTCCTCCTGTATATTCACATTCTCCACTGATCTGTTTACTTTCTAAAAAAGTACAATATGAGTTCCATGTATTCATGAATGTATCACTTGGGACACTGAAGTTATGATGTCAGAGGATTAGTGTTTTTTAAGTACTGAAACTCAGCTTGCCCTGAGAACAATGCATGCTTGTGCCCTCTAGTCGCCCCACATACAAAGGTAGTCTCTAGGACGTATTCCAACATGACTTGCCTTTTTGAGAATACAGCACTCCTGAAAGATAAGTCAATTTTTCCCCGTTAGGAGAAAATCATATATACTAATTTATTGTGTTGTTAACTATTACTAAGCAGTTCTGCATGGAGTACATCTCAGTGTGAACTCATTTAATTTATAAATTATTACTCAAAAATAGTGGTTAATTAATTTAACATGATCAAAAGCCTAATCTGTAGAAGTTTCAGAATTTACTGTTATGCAGAGAATTTCATTACATAGAACACTTTTTCTTATAGTAATATTTCTTTTTGATTAATTATGTCCACAAATCATGAAATATATTATTCCTTGAACATGCATAACTAAATTTTAAGAGATAAATATATTTCTATTTTATTTAGGTCATTGATTTTTATAATGCTTTTTTACAATGCACACATTTTATATGAGCTTAATCCCAAAGAATAATCAATTAAAAAAAAAAACTAAGTAATCCCAGTATTACTGAACAGAAATTTTAATCTTCACATAAAAGTAGGAGAATAATTAATAATAGAAAAAATAAATCTAAGGGTAGTCCAACACACAAAGTACATCACATATTTCCTATAAATATACTATTTGGAAAAAAATAATTTTTCTCTTATTACTCGTCTCTTGAAGGGCAGAAATGTTGCATGCTGCAATTTTACAGTTATCATTTCATTAAGAAAAAACAGGTGCACAGTGTAAAACACATGTTATGAAGACTACACTGTATTCTAATAAAATAATACAATGTAACAGAAATAAATTGTCAATTTTATTGTAATGTTGAATTTTTTCACTTTCATTGGAAAGTGTTTATTTTAGGGTATTAAAATTATGAACTTGTCATATCTTTACTTAGGTTATCTTAGAATGCATTTTGTAAAAGTTAAGAAAGAAAGCTATTTTAAAAGTAATGATTAGTTTTTTTGTTTTTTTGTTTGTTTGTTAATGGTGGGTGTCAATTTAAGGTTATGGTAGACAAACATTCTAGAACGGAGCAAAATCTCCAGCTCAGCTACTAATGATCATTTTAAAGCAGCAACTTGGAATGTGTATGAATTAGTTCTTATTTTTTTATTAGCACACATTTGTAGCACATAGTATTTACATTCCTTATGGAGAATTGGTACATTAACATAGCACAATTTAATTTGTTTTTTAAATTTTGTTTAATAGAAATAAAGCAAAATTAAATTTTATAACAAAATAGTAGAAGAATAACAATAGTTAATACACTCTGTATAGTTTTTTAAAGTAGTTACTCAGAACACATGGACATAAAAATTTCTCCAACTGATATTAACACTTAACTTTTCTTTTCAGTCAATTAAGAGAAATTAGTAGTACAGCTATCTTGCATTTTTTCCTTTTCCCTTCCTTCCTTTTCCCTTCCCCCTATCCTAGTTTCTTTTTTCATTTTGAGCAATTTCTTCTCTTTCCCAATATCTATTGTATATGTTGGAATTTATTTACTCTTTCAGTTTCTCACACCAAAGAGAAAATATGATATTTACATATGTGACTTTTATTTCACTTAAGATTATGGCCACAAATTTCATTGATTTACCTATAAAAAGTCTGGAGTTTATCCTTTCTTTTTAGTAGTGCCAAAAATGGGCATCTGAGATGAATATTCACTTCTGAGATGAAGAAATGGAAACGGCAAATAAGTATATGAAAAAATGTTCAACATTATTAGTCATTGAAAGGTGTAAATTAAAACAACACTGAAGTTCCATCTCACTCCAGATAGAATAACTGTCCTCAAGAAATCAACCAATAACAAATGCTAGTGGGGTTGTTGGGAAAAAGGAACACTCTTACACTGTTGATGGGAGTGTAGACTGCTGCAACCACTATGAAAATCAGTATGGAAATTTCATAAAAAGCGAGGATTAGAGGTCCAGCTCTTACCTTCTAGCTATCTTTCTGGAAGAATTAAAAACATCCTATCACAGAGATACGTGCAAACCCAGAGTTCAAAATATAGACACAGAATGTAGTTCAAACAATATTAGCACAAATCTTCCTTTGTATAACTACTTTAAGTATCATATATATATATATGTATATATATATATATTCTCTTCCAAAATGTACATTAGATATTGTGAATTTGGAAGAAACTGTTCAAAAGAAAAAAAAAAGAAACTGATGAAGGGAAAGGAAACAGGATAAATGGGTGAAGTTTTAAAGAAATATTCATGGGAATCCACCCAAGAGCAACTAGGGCTATAGTATTCAAGAAAAAATGTTCTGGAAAGAAGAAAAATACTACAACATAACCCAACATTGTCAATAATTTTCAAATTTTACTAATCAACTAGACATGACTGAAAAACTGTAGAGCTGACAAGAATTAGGTAAATAATTGAAAGTCTAAGGTTATTCAGTAATCTTTCATGTCTCCAAAGACACATGTGAAAGGATAGGATACTCTGAGAAGAAAGCCCTCAATAATCTGGTAGCTTCCCAAAAGCTACAAAGTGGAAGAAAAAGCAAATTAAAAATGAGTGAACATTAAAACCCAAATAAGGTCTCATTTTGGGCTGCAAATCAGATTAATGTCAGACTGAACTGAAATATGATTCCATCCTAATTACTTGAAAGAAAGAAAAATACTTAGTGGAGGCATATAACACCATTCAAAACCTCAAACAATTTTTAAAAACATTTGGTGAAGTTCAATTATATATTAGCAGGCATACTAACAACAAAAATAAAATGATCCGAAATTAAGAAAATTACTAGAACAATTCCTTAAGAAAACCAAATATTGAAGTTACAGGCAAAAAGAGTAAAACAAATGTCATATTATGTTCAAAAGAACTGAGGACTTGAACAACAACAATAAAATAAAGCAATAAAATCAGAATTTTTTAAACTTTTATTTGCACATGTTTACAGTACATAGTGACTACAATCACTGTAGGAAATTAATACATGTACATATTGAAATTGATACATGTACATATTAGTTTCTATTATTTTCCCCTTCCTTTTACTTCCTCTGACCCTAGGTTATAAAGTTAAATAATCAACTCAAAATATGCTATTCAAAGAGATTCTTGTGGCAGTGGAGAGAATAAAGGAATAAAACTACACGTCAAAAGTCGTGTATCAGACAGATATGGAGAGATAAAAGAATGAAAATATAGAAGAAAAAAACAACATAGAAGACACCACAGCTGTTGTAGCATATCTAGAATTGATGCATTCATGCTCCTGAATAAAGAGAGGGAAGACAGGAGAAGAAACACTAGATGATACATTGAAGGCTTTTAAAAGCTGATGAAAATATTGATTTATAAGTATAAGTAGTATTAAAAAATTAAACCTGGATAAATGAGAAGAAATCACAGCAATAAATACTGTAGTAAAACTGCTACACATCAAAGAAAATATGAATGCTTTCAAAGGAGTGAGAAATTTGTTTGTTTTATTTTATGCACATACTATTTTCAAAGGAACAAAATCAGACTTCTGTACAGGGAATCACCAATCATGTTTAAATAAATTAATAAAATCAATAGTAATGGAGAGTTTTTCTGATTTCCTGAATTACTGGGCTCCACTTCAAAATAGGACAGCACTTCCTATTTTGACATATGGAGTCAATAAAGTTCTATTATTCAAAGAGTAAACTAGGACATTAAAGCAAATGAAGATAATTTTGAAGAACACTAAAGCCATGAGCATACACTGCTAAATAATAACTACAGTGCTTAAGAAAACTTGGCATTGGCATTAGGATAGAAATATATTACTGGAAAAAGTGCGAGTTTGCAAGTAAAGGTGTTATGTGACATTTGAAATTGACATGGTTAAAATGCATGAAAAAGTACAGTCTTTCAGTGAATGTTGTTACATTAATTTATATTTATTATGAAAAACTGTAGTTCCTACTTCATACTTTAAACAAAATCCATTTAAAATGCATTTTAGATACAAAATGAATGAAAAAGAAAAAAGACAGACACTAGAAAACATTTATGCAAACCTACATGTATACATAAATTTCTATGCAATGGACTATTACTCAGTAATATACATAAACGAATTACTGCTATATTCAACATTATTGGAGAATCTTACCAAAAAGATGTTGGAAACTCTGTAAGGAGATTACACTGGTATACTCACTTTGGAAAGCGTATTTTTATTATTAAGATTGGCATATCTCTGGCCAGGGATTTAGCTCAGCAGCATGAGCACCTGCCTGACAAGCACAAGGTTGTGAGTTCAATCCCTGGTACCAAAAGAAAAAAAAAAAAAGATGGGCATATCTCTTTCTAGTTATGGATATATTGATATAGATGTAAAGTAGGTATACAGAGAATATAAATTGATTTATATGTATACAAGCATATGTTATATTTCAGCAAACTAATTATTTAAAATTATAAAATAAAAATAAAATTGCTTGCTGGTTCCTACCCAGAGTACTGTGAATGCATCATTTTGTCATAAGCACCTCTATCTCATTACAATATCACTTATAATGTGGCAAATTCTCTAAAATATAACAATGTTAAAAATCTATATTTACTACAGTTTTACAGATAATGTATTTTGCATGCCCTTCATTTGAAATGTGCTAGTAAGCACTTCACTATTAGATTGTGAATTTACTGAAGCAGAGACTTCCTTATTCTATTGTTTGTACTAAAATATCATCTGTCCCATAGGGTTCACTAAATGCAATGATGACTCATTTCAACAAAGGAAGAAATCAAAATATAGACATCATAGTACTTTCAATTTTATATATCTGAAAATATTTTAAGATAAAAAAATAACTCATTGCATCAGAGATTTATGAAGTCCAGGTTGACTATTGGCTCCCAGCAAAACACAATCTAGTCACTAAAATAGAACCCAGGGAATGTGTTTCTATCTTCTACTTTGGACTCTACTTTGTTCAGATTTTCTCTACTTTTGGGGAAGATTATGTGTATATGTCAATCAAAATCAGTCTCTTACCCCTAACAAATCAAGTACAAAGAGCCCTGGCAGAGGATTTCATTGGATGAATAGTCTGCTTTGGAATTAATTATTGCTAGGAGACAGATTGTAGACATTGGCTAAATCAACTAGGGAACAGTCTTACATTGGGGTACAGCAAGGATCATAATTTTTTACTTTGGAAACAAAAAGAGTAGGGTTACATACAGAAGAGTAGATTCCATATACTATTTTGACTAAATGTGAAAAAATTATTACATTTCCTCTTATGATTTTGATCAAGATTGTCACCTTTGGGTTTCATGTATTCAGAGACAGGCCTTCTGGAAGATAATTAAATTCTTGGGACAACAGGCAACAGTCAAGTAGTGTTTTTAGTAAGGTGCACTATGAGAAGAATATGAAAAAATTCAGTTGAATAATTTGAAAAATGTTGGTGAGCAGAAAGGAAGTGCCTATAAAATTAGAGCATATTTGATCAGGGCTTGGCTACTAGTTGACCATCAAGAGAATCCAAGTACATTTCATAAAGACAATAGTAAGGTTACCTTAAAGGCATTCTGTGAAACAACAAGATCCTACTCTTTACCCAGCAAAATTTAAGACTTTGCTTTGAGAAGAGAACCAATGACATTCTACACTTTAAGGGCTGAATTGAGAAATGTTTCTCAGATTTCATCTATCAAGTGATTTTAAAAAATCTGCAACTATGACCCAAATCAGGCCAACTACTGCTCAATCTGGTGGCAGACCTTGGCATTATTCACTGAGACATCATTTTATAAGTACACAGAATGCAAGAGTTGTGAGGTCAGGGAGGATTCTACACAGACTTCAGAAGAAGGCTATGGATGCTTGGAATTGTGCTTTGAGAAGGTAGTACACTCTGACAAATCAGTGCATGAAGCTTTGAAAATAAAGGCTAAAGGTCAGAAGGGCAGCCAGTGCAAACAGAGGGAACCAGTCAGATCTGCCTCCACCTGCTGGCCACAGCCATTGGAAGGCTTACTTCCTGTGGACAGCCAGCACAGGCAGAGAAAACCAGCCAGATCTGCCTCCACCTACCGCCTGTCACCACTGCAAGGCTTGCTTCATATGGGCAGCCAGCACAGGTAGAAAGAACCAGCCGGATCAGCCTTCAGCTGCTGGCTGCTGCCATCAGAAGGCTTGCTTCCTGTGGGAAGCCTGCTCAAGTAGAGAAAACCAGCTGGATCTGCCTCCATCTGCCAGTTACTGCCATCAGAAGGCTTGCTTCACATGGGCAGCCAGCACAGACAGAGAGAACCAGTCAGATCTGCCTCTACCTGCTGGCTGACACCATTAGAATGTTTACTTCCTGAGGGCAGCCAGCAGAAGCAGGGACATGCAGCCAGGTAAGCCCCTTGAACCTGCAGCCCACTATTGAAGACCCTTGCTTCCTTCAGGCAGCCAATACCCACCAGGAGAATAAGACAAACACAGTCTTGTGTGCCTGCCACCACTCGGGGAGTCCCAGTGTGCACACACTGGCTGAGAGAAGCAGCCCCACCACTACACACCCTTGGTCATTGGGGCAGCCCCAGTGTAGCTGCACAGGTCTGGAGAGGCCTGCCCTATGTTTTACTACCCCCCTGTAAACCTGGGTTCAGAGCAACCCAGGTGCCTATTCCATTCTCTTATACTCTAGAGGGGAAGCCAATGTGGGAAGTGCCTGGGATCCGACAACTGGCTTGTTGGGAAGAACCCAGGATAATGTCAAGATGAAGGAGAAAAAGGCAATCTCAGACCTCTAGTCCACACAGAACAAGTCTGGGAGAAAGACTCATGGAAGCAAATGGAAGAGACACAACTAGATCTCTGAGATGATATCAACTGAAGTAAAGAAACTTCATGAGAGTGTAAAAATAATCAAATCAGAAATAATGTCTCAGGTAAAAGAAGAAATCACAAACATAATGAAAGAATTGCTGAGCATATCTAAAGACATAGATAAAAAAGAGCAGCATCAGAAAATGATGGAAACCTTGAATGTACAGTATAGAAAAGAATTACAGTGCATGAAACAGATTCAAAGAGATATCTAGGAAATTAAAAAGTCAATTGAAGGTTGGCAAAAAGAGACAGAAGACAGACTTGAAAGAGACAGAAGACAGACATTCAGACCTTTGAGACAGTATGGCAACTAGCAATTGTGAAAGGAATGATCTCTTAAAAATAATAAGGAACCAGGAAATAACAATTCAATGGCTGCAAGATGATGCAAAGGAAGACAATTTAAGAGTGACAGATATTAGTGAAGAAATAGGGATCAACACAAATGAAATAGGTTATTTACCGAAGTAATAGCAGAAAATTTCCCAAACATGGGAAAAGGATCTGGCATTCAGATAAGCAAGGCATATAGAGCTCCAACTAGCCATAACCAAAGTAAATCTATACCCAGACATATAATAATCAAGATCCCAGAAATTGGGCACAAGACAAGAATTTTAAAAGCTGTTAGAGAAAGAAACAGATCATCTACAAGGAAAACCAATCAGAATCATGGCAGACTTCTCAACGCAAACCATCAAGTCAAGAAGAGTTTGGAGTGAATGTTTCAAATCCTGAAAGAAAAGAACTTTCAACCCAGATTGATGTACCCTGCAGAACTTTCTTTCAAAATTGATGGAAAAAATAAGATACTTCCATGATAAAGAACAATTGAAGGAGTTCATAGCCAAAAAAAAACCAGCACAAAGAAAGTGCTGAAGAATATTCTAGAGAGAGGTAAAATGACCATGGTTCCAGGAACAGCAGTGGAAGAGGATTGCCAAATAAGACAGGCAATTGAATGAAGGGGAAAAGTGGAGAGCCAACAGCAGGAAAATAGCATGGCAGAGATGAACCAATGTATGCTGGTTATAACCGTTAATGTAGATGGCCTCAATTCACCAATAAAAATAACACAGGGAGAGTGAATCAAGAAACAAGATCCATCCATATACTGAATATGAGAAACACATTTAACTTGAAAGGAAATTCACAGACTGAAAGTCAAAGGAGAGAAAACAATTGGCCCATGTGACAGGAGACCAGAAAAAAGCAAGGGTAACTTGCGCATAAACTACAGAATGAGTAAGAAACATATGGTATTTTCATACAATGGAAAGCTGTCCAGCTATAAAGTAAGACAATCATGAGGCTCTTGTAAGTAAATGGATGAAACTGGAGATCATGTTCATGGTTGAAAAAGTTTGAACTCATAAGGGTGAACTCTAGCATAAAAAAACTGGAGTTAGTGGGATCCAAAAAGCACAATAGATATTATGAAAATGATAAGGGAGAAAATGCCTAGAAGGGGAAGGTGGTAACTGCTGCTAATTTCTTACTATCTTGTGTTGAACTCTTGTATCATTTTTGCAATTTTGTGAGGTTTGGTTTTTTTTCTGTCTTGTTTTGTTAGATTTTACTGTGTCTGATGGTGCAGACATCTACTTTAAAGATAATGGGATGTATTATGGTAACCATTATTGGTTTCCTACTGTCTTGTTTTGAACTCCTATAATGCTTTCATTGTTTTGTTTAATTGGTTTTATTCTGTTTTGTTTTGTTTGATGTTATTGTGTGTGATGGTATTCATAGCTATTTTGAAGAAAATGAGACATTATGGTAGCCCGTGTTGATTTCCTATCATCTTGTTTTGATGTCCTATAATATTTTTATTCTTTTGTTTTGATTGGATTTATTCTGTTGTGTGCTATTTGATTTTATCATGTGTGATAGCAGGGACAACTGTTTTGAAGAAAATGAGACATTATAATAACCATTATTTATTTATCCTGTTATCTTGTTTTGAAGTGCTGTGATGCTTTCATTCTTTTGTTTTGATAGGTTTTTGTCTATTTTCTACAATTTGATTTCAATTATGTGTGAAGGTATGGACAGCTATTTTGAAGAAAACAAGAGCCATTATGATAGCCATTGTTGATTTCTGACTGTCTTGTTTTGAAGTCCCGTAATGTTTTCATTCTTTTGTTTTGATTGGTTTCATACAATTTTGTTTTGTTTGAATATATTGTGTGTGAAGGCATGGACAGCTATTTTGAAGAAAACAAGAAACATTATGGTAGTCACTGTTGATTTCCTGTTGTCCTGTTGTGAAGTCTTGTGTTGCTGGCATTGTTCTCTTCTGATTTGCTGTGTTCTGTTCTGTTTTGTTTTATTTTGTATTGTTTTATTCTCTTTAAATTAAAAAAAGACTAAATATCAAAAGAGACTGTATATCTTAGTAACTTTCTCCTTGCTAGTACAAAATACAAAGCACCCACTATTTAAAGAAGAAAATGTTTATTTAACCCCATTGGTTTTAGAAGTTTCAATCCATAGTTGACTAGGCTGCAAGGCATGGCAAAGTGGCATGTCAGAGGAGAAAACAGTAAGCATTTAGTGATTTTCTCTTTTGTTCTACTCCAGCTACAAGTCTACTGGTTGATGCCACCTACACTCAGAGTGGTTTCCCATTTTCCACACCTGGAACTATGCTAAACCAATCAGTGGATTAATCCAGTTATCACATCCATAATCCAGTGTCACACACCAATTATCCTGCTACCTCCCAAAAGTCTCACCTAAGAGCATATGAGCCTTTAAGGGAACTTCTATATATAAGCTATAACACTCTATCCTTGCCTCTCAAAAGACTTATGTATGTCACTTTATGGAAATGCATTTAGTCTCTAACTAAAAGTTGTCATTTCCTGACAGTTTCAGCGTTGTTGAAAAGTTCAAGTCCAAAATCTTTGAGATATAAGGGTATGAACCCCTACGTAAATAAAAAGAAAGTTAAACACTTCCAACATGTACTGGTAAAAGATAAATATTCTCACTCCAAAAGCTGGAAATAGTATTGCAGAAAAAATAGAGACAAGGAAAGAGCAAAATTCAGCAAGACATTTACTCCTGTAGCTCCATTTTCAGCATCCCTGGCAATCTGTGGTAAGATGTGACTTCCAAAGAGGTTGGGTGGCTTTGACCCAAAGGCACTGCCAGTGATTGTAACCCTCATGGCTTCTATCTTGTGCTGGGTTCTTGATTTCTTGTGGCTTTCCTTAAAATCCGTGGTCCTAGCTTCTCCAACCTTCTGTGGTCTCCATTGCACCTTTGGTTTCACAATAACAAGATAATATACTTTTCTCTTGAACCAAAATGCCTGGCCTCCCAGGTCTTCTGAATTTTGAATGGAAGCCTTCCTAACTCTGGAAACTTTGCATTCTGCATGAATCTAAATCCAGCACAGAGTGGATGCTGCCAAGGTCTGCTGCCAGATGGAGCAGTATGCAGGCTTCCTTCTCTGTTGGCTGTAGGGGCCAAGTGTCTAAATTGCTAAGTAGTACAAACCCAATCTAGAGGAGCAAATTCTCTAGGACCACACCATTCTGGAACATGGTGCCCTGGGATTGTTTTCTAAAATCGATTTGCAATTTTGAGACTGCAAAGAGTGGAGCCCTTCTGGTTCTTGTGTTGCTGTTAGGTCATCATTGAGTAAGGCAAAGTACAAAGAGAAAAGGAGAGGTAGGAGGAAATATGGGAAAGATATGTTGCAAATGAGAAGGGATCTGGCAGACTGAGGAAAAGGGGACAGGCA
The DNA here is from genome assembly GCA_004365215.1 of Cuniculus paca. Lineage (NCBI taxonomy): Eukaryota > Metazoa > Chordata > Mammalia > Rodentia > Cuniculidae > Cuniculus > Cuniculus paca. The sequence continues at coordinate 1,157 of RJWT010002408.1, read as the reverse complement.
GAATGGAAGGGTAAGTAAGAATTAGCATATGTCATGGACAGCTATCAAATATCCAAAATAATTTAACCACAGTATGTTATGAACATAAGCAAAGGTAGTAATAACTATCAGGATGAGAATGGGAAAAGAATTTTTAGAGAAAGATGGAGGGAAGTGGGTGGAAAGAGGAAGGAGATTTTGAAAATAAGCAAGCTGTGTTATGTACCTACTCTCCAAGATGAAGGTACTTTATCTACTGCAAACATGTACTAATAAAAAGAGTTAAGTAATAACTGAGCTAGATTGTGCTAAAGATATGGGAAAACTGAATCATTTCTGTATCACAAGTGTGAATATTAAATGGAGCAGTCACTCTGAAACAGTTTGACAGTTTCTTCAGAAACTGCATATGCAACTATCGTACAACCCAAGGATCTCATTTTCAGTTATGCATTCCAGATAAAGGAAAATTTATGCACACACAGAATGTCCAAACATACATTTTCATAGTATCGTTGTCAACAATATCTCTAGGCAAAGTCCAACTCACTGTTCTTTCAATAAGTACATGATTAAACACATGAAGACACATCAGTAGCATTTAGCATTTAGTCATACTCAGCAATAAAAAGATACAGCCTACTGATACACAGGTCTGTATGTCTCCAGAGAATTATGCTGAGAAAAAAAGCAGAATCTCAAGTGTTACCTATTGCTCAACTTAACTGATATAAAATTCTTGAAATGAAAAAATATAAAACTAAAAAGCATATTAGTGCTTCCTAGAAGTTGAGGAAGTGGTGAGCCTTGTTGTGGTTATGAAAAGGGACGAAACTTTTTCTCAAAAAGACAAAAAGCCAAAATGCAGCCTAACTATAGAATACCAGCATCTGGTTATAATATTGTACAATAATTTTGACAATACCATTGGCAGGCTGTGAATGTAGCTCAGTGGCACAGGCATAGCACCTGCCTGGCATGCTCAAAGTCCTGAGTTTCATTCATGGTGGAAAAAACAAACCAAAACAAAAAGTAACCAAACAAAACATTGATGTAAATTGCATAAAAAACACAAGATCTTGAATATTATTTCTTGTGACTCCAACAATTATCTCAAAATAAAATGATTAATTTAAAAATGTGTGAATGAATTGTTAATATTTCTCCAAATAACAATA
>RJWT010002407.1:11709-41141 GCA_004365215.1 Cuniculus paca | reverse complement strand
TAGATAATACAAAACAGTGCTCCTATAGAATCTGAAGCAACCAAAATTATAAAATGCAGTACTATCATTCTAAAAGCTCACATAACTCTTTTAGCCTTGAATTCTGCTTTTGAAATATACACAGTGTAACTTCATATAATTCATATAATTTCTAAGTTCTTTGTTATACTTAACCATGAGTAGAAATAACATTTTCAGAGTTCTACTATAAGCAGGAGTGCTAATATCAAAACTCATCTGCTCCCAACTATCTTACACCTTCCTTTTCCAACATTCAGATCTCACATGATAAAAAAAAAATCACCTAATGATATCCTTCTTTTGGAAATTTGTATTAAGTTACCAGGGTTAAGATACTGTGCTTCCCATAAGGGTAACAAACAATGTAGAATGGAGACCGCTATATCTGATTAAATCCACTGACCTTTAATAAAGATTAGAGAAGGGGAGTAAGTGGAAACTGTCCTTGCTGTTGAAAATAGAGTAGAATTAAGGAAAAAAGGAAAGTCTAAGGGTCAAGTGGAGGGGACGAAATCCTCAAGAAGTGCCTTCTAGGATGCTATGCTGCACTGCTTCAGTTACATAATGGTACTCTGAGGGCAGTGGGAGTTTTGAGTATTCAATAGCTATCTTCTATAATGTAGGTGGGATTAACAAAATAAATGTGGACTCCTCTTTAGATATCAAATGCATCACTAAAACTCTGATGAAGCTATTATATCAGCTGCAGCTGATTCAGTCACTAATTATACTACCTGATGACTACCATCTGCTAATTACATTAGCAGGTAAAGATATAATTGCAACTGGTACTCACAATATGTGCCTATTCTATTTAGAATACAGGAGAAATACACTGAATATTCAGTATTTTAAAACCTTACCATTTTATTAAAATGAAGGCGGCAATTTTCTAAACTGTCAGGTTTCTTACCAGCATCTCAGGGCTGGGTGGGGGCGGAGGAAGCTGGACTGGAGGCAAGCTACTCAAGGGAAATCCTTGCTTCACCTTGTTGATTTGCTCATTGTACTGTGTCTGTCAGAAGAGACAAGACTATCTTAGAGCATAATCAACTTTAAAGAAACAGTACATAGGAATACTTCATGTTGTTTTAAATAACACAGCACAGAACAGTGGCACTCAACCTACTGAGCTAGACCACTATCCACACATGTAAATATCGGTATTTTTTAGAAGTGTTTGTTGATCAACAAGAAATAGTGACACATAATTCACAGTTACTTATGATAAAATTTTGCCAAAAACTCCCGAAAGTTTAATACCATATTTTCAACATTTTTGGCACTGTGTTCATTTTACTTTACCATACTATTTATTCAACAACACTCAAGAGCTAGAAAAGAAAGTCCCATGAAACAAGATTTAGAAAATTTCCCACAGAAGACACATGCTTGGAAAGGAATACGTATAAGGAAGAAGGACAGCTCTTTAGAGACTCACACTTAAAACAGAAATCTTAAGCATTACTAAAGACTGAATAAAAAAGGGACAGGGGAGAAACAGTCAAAATCACCAAGGAAGAAGTTGTTTAAGTCTGCAGTACTTTGAGACAGCTCTTCATGACAGACTATTGCTTTTTTGCAGGTGGAATTATGAAGTCACACAACAATTACCATTATATATAAAAAGATTCTAAAGCCAAGTAAATAAATAACCAGTGGGTCACCTCTTTTGATTACCTTCAGCATGGTCCTGATTCAATTGAACCAATAATTATGAATTACTCTGCATTATGGAATAATTACACAAAAAAGGCTGAAAATTAATAGAAGACTAATTGATCTTTCCTTCTAATTCTGACCCATTATAATTCAGACTAGATACATTTTTGATTATAGTGGAGTTAGCTTTGGAATTCTAGGAAAGCTAGGTAAAGCACAATACTTGAGTTCATCGTTTAATGGATAATAGATCTAAATAGTCACATGTGTGAGTCTAGGATGTTATCTACATCAACTACCTGAAAGTAATTTCAAAATGACGACATAAACTTTGATAAATGAAATGAATAAAACATGTTCTTCCTTAAGTTTTCCTAATTGTTTTTAATGTTTGATGTCTACTTTAATTAAATAGTACCCACAACATTCAGCTTATTTGCTCTAAATATACTTCAAGACTTACCCTAAGGAATGCAATCTTGTTTCTAACATCCACCACAATAGCATTCCAACTATCTACTGCAGCCTTTAACTGGAGTGACTCTAGGTTGCTAGTGTAGGAAAAGGAGATACAAAATAAGTTCTTCTTTTAATAATATCCTTAAGTTTCCAAAATTTTCCATTACGTTCCCTAGCACACATATAAATAAAACAATAAAATTACCTCTATCACCAACAATGAACTCAAATGGGGTCACAGATATATGGCAGGGCTTGTTAATAAAAATAACAAAACCCAGTAATACATATGAATTCTTTTTTCCAGAAAAAAAATACAATTAAGTCTTCCAGAATACCAACTTTTTTTCTATTTTAGTATTGATCTTAATATCTATATATCTATATATCTATATCCATATCTCTATCTATCTATCTATATCTCATAGGAGTATCTCATAGGAATATCTCCAATGCAATAGGGAAGCAGAGAAAGCCAAACAGAAAAATCCCTTAGACAGCCAGTGTAGGGGTAGTCTCAAAAATGTTGACCTATCTTCCTATCTTGGAAGTAGTTCTTGGATTATTTTTATATTAACTCTGACATAAAAGAGCCACAGTTGGCCTATCTGGCTCTGTTGTGACTTAAAGATACTGCCTCTGAAAAAACAAACTACAAACAAGTACCTCCTTTGTGAGGGCAAATGAGATAAAAAGTTCACTTTGTACAACACATAAACTGCATAAACACAGCAGCCTCATCTAGCCATGTCCAACACATAATCAAGGTCAGAACAGCTTAGAGGTTTTTAGGATCTGTCATTTCTAGAAGAGACTTCATGTGGTCAAAAGGTCTTTTCGAAGGTCTGCTGTAACACTGCCATATCTGTACAACCCAGCTCAAGAATGTTAAAAGACCAGCACAAGTTACCATTTAAAATCATCTCATAAAAAGAAGCTTAATATTCTACTTTACACAGCTCCCTTTCCTTTTCTAGCAAGTAAAGACTTTCATCACAACAGTACTTCCTTAACTTCAATATACATCTAAATATGCTGAGACTCTTGTTTAAACATTGTATTCTGATTCTTCAGAAATAAAAGAACAATAATGATCATTAAAATGACAATCATTAAAAAAATGATGCCTTGGTTCCAGAGATTCAAATTTGTTTTTAATTTTGAAGGTAGAAACCATTAGATTACAAATACTTGAAAAATTTCATGCAGCTTGTCCAAAATTTGAAAATTATTCATATAGCATAGTAGGAAATTACTTTTAACATGTTATTCCAGGTAATAATAATGATTTTTCCCTTCGATGCATCACAAAAGTAATTAAATGAAGCATTAGAAGGAAAACAAATTATAAAAAAATTTCCAATAAGAATTAAACTTTGTTTCTAAATATTTGATCTCTGTGCATATCGCTGAGACTTTGGATATATTTCACTGTGGAAGAAGGGAAAAGTCTTTCAGCAGCTATTGCTATACTCACTGCTTCTCAGTGCTTCATCAGAAGTAACAATCAGAGTGACTAAAATAACTTCTGATGTATTAAAAAAAGGTGACTAAGTTGTGCTATATATAAAATGCATCATGGTATATGTTTAGACTTTTTGGTATTTGTGAATCTCAAGATCAGTATGCATTAAGGAGGCGGGAAACATTACCTTGTGGCCATGTGGGTCACCCTAGCAAGCTGACTGAGACATTCTTTTTCAGTTTGCTCTAGATGAAGCAATCCAAAATCTCTACGACACTGTAAGAAATACACCTGTAGATTTTTAAGAGAAGCAGTTAAAGGTGTCCTTGGAAGTGAACATTTTCTTCGCAAGTATATTTTAAGTTTTATATGTCAAGCACATTTTAAGTTATCTTTCAGTCTCTCCTAACAAATACTGGAATTCTGACCATTAAAAATATACTATGAGAGTTTTTCAATCAATATAATCATATAATTTTAATTCTCATATTCAGTAGTCACTGGATTAGTAAACATTCTAGAACACTCTTTTTCAAGCTTGTACACATACTGCATTCATTAAAAATGTAAAAAAATGGTATTTTGGTCCTAGAGATTCTAATTTAATTGAGAATGGGTATAGCCTGTGCATTAAAATTTTAATACTGGTAGCTTTCAGAAGCATGTTAAACTAATATGTAGCAAAGTCTGTGAACACTCTATAAAGAAGTCCTGATATCTACTGTTTTCTCTTCATGAGGAGGTCAGAAATTCAGAACACATAGAAAGATATAGTATAGTCCAAATGGGCCTTGGAAATCATCTGGTCTAATATTCATTTCTCCCATATCAGGAATCCTTTCCAAATCATTACTGATGTACAATCACATATCCTCTTGTGGGGAGCAGCTGAAGCTGGAAATCAATCACGAGAGGGGCTAAAGCAAAGCCTGACAATACTGATAGTCTGAGGCAACCACCTAAACAAGCTGTCCTAGCTCGGGAACTGGAGGTGAGCCAGGCAAGTAAGTTGCTAGGCAGAAAGGCTGAAATTAACATCAACCTTCTGAGTGTGTAAATAAAGGTGCTGCAGCCATGGGTGGTTCCTTTTCTCTCATCAGGAGAGAGAGCTCCACCTGACCTCAGCTTCCTGCATTCTGATTCTTGTCTTTGTTTCTTCATCTTCCACCATCCTCCCCCTGGGAATTTTAAGAGTTGTGCTGGACAGGGCAGCCTCTGGTTTCTTTTTTACTACTAATCACTCAATCACTAAAAATTATACTACCAGACAGCATTAAGTGTTAGAAAGCTCTCTGAAATTAATAATGGAAGCAGAAAGATACTTGAACAAAAAAAATCAATAAAACACAAAGAATACAAAGGAGCTTTAAAAGTAATGTGGGTGTTTCTTTTGTTAAAGCTAGTACTTCAAAACTATTTCCATAGATTTTTCATTCAGGTATCAGTCATTGGCTATTCCATTCTGGAATTCAACTATTCTTCTAGAGAACAAAACCTCACAGTGACACAGGTGAAAAAGTTTATAATGCTTTTAATATCACAGATTCTCCAAAAACATTAATTTTATTTTATATCGAGTTTGTTATGTATAAATATAAAATACACACAAATATACATCTTATTTCTTTTGGGAAACCCTACCTGTGTGGTGCTCAAACTAACTTAGAAGAAATCAGGTTCCTTTCTAAAGGTCTGAAAACTAAGTTGGTTTTTCACATTGGGTTATGTTATGGTTGTTATATTGTGTCAACTTGAGAAGTTTATAAGTTTAACTGAGATACTCAGCAGGGAACCAGGGTTCTCACTCATCCTGTGCAAAGGAGGGCAAGGAGATTTTGTGGGTGCTACACTCGCTGTGAAGCGGGGTGGGCCTGTGTACAACATAAGGGAGGAGAAGAGGTTTGTTTTCCCCTTTTCTCTCTTTTGTTCTGGCTGCTGCCTTGAAGTGTTGCCCTGTGCCATGCCACCCTGCCTTGGAGTCAGCCGATTATGGACTGAAATCTCCAGAAACTGTAAGCTAAATAAACCTTTCCTTGCTTCAATTTGGGTGTCAGGTGTTTTGTCCCAGTAAGGAGAGGAAAGTAACCAAGACAGGTTATATGATGAATTTGTATTATTAGAAGACTTAATATAGAAAATAGCAGAGAAAGGAGGTATTATACCAACAATGAAATGTTATTCTTTGAAAGTTTGGCTTAGTGACCTTGCTTTATGAGAATTTTTTCAAGGTGTCTACATCCCTTTGACATACTGTAACAATCAATTGCTTGGAGTCATTGAAGGAAAACAATGTAAGATCATAAATACCAAAGTATTTATACATAAATGCTAACACATAAAAAAAAGCACAAGAGTCTGAGGTGTGTTTTCTTGGCTTGTTTTGAGATGTTTAATTTTTGTTAATTTAAACACCAGGTTTTTTTCCAATTCTTCTGTATGCTACTAGTACAAAACTAAAACTTCCTTCCCTAAGCCCAACCCCAGCTATTTTTATACCTCAGCTGTTATGGCTCTGCTGGTTTCTGCATTCAGCTTGTTGCAGTATGTTTTAATTGTGCTTTCCAGATTATGCTTCTCCATTTCCCACTGAGATCTAAAATATATGATTATTAAAGAGTAAGCAACATTACAACAGGGCAACATTTTCATCTTACTATGAAGAAGTGAATACTTACCAGATACCAAAATGGCTGATGCCTTGATCTGAACTTTTTAGCTTCCAGGAAATACATTTCTGTTGTTCATAAGCTACCTAGTCTACATTATTTTGTTACAGCAGCTCAAACTAAGACAGTAAGTTACTGCCCTATCCCTCAGTTTCATCACATGTGAAAGTGTAGAAAGCTGTATTATCTTTAAAAAGAGCTGTGAAAATTCATTCAGACAATATAAAACTCTTTTCCTTCATACCTAAGTACTAAATAAATGTTGGCTATTATCTTATAAAGTAGATTTTATATAAATTTTCTATAAGTCTTTTTGCATCCCAACAATAGCAACCACATAGGCTTTCATTATCCTTATTATAAAGTCAAATATTAAAATATTTTTTATCGGTTATGTCAGTGTTCTCATTTTAAATCTCAGAATAAGAGCAAAATCCTACAGCTTGAGAGGGAGAGAGTGACAATGGCTAAGGACATGGTTTATGCAGGAAATAATGGAAAGTGATATCTATTAACCAGAGAGGTTATTTTCTCATCATATCCTTTCTCAGCTTCCTATACTTGAATCCCAGAATTCTTTAGCACACAAGCCAAATTCTGTCTTTAATGACAACAAATAATTGAAAATACATTATAATAATGTCATAAAAATTACCTTCAATGTTTTATGATTAGAAATAGCCAGATGTTTGAGGAACTAATACAGATGAGAAGCTTGACAATAATATACTACAAATATTCAGGCTAAAGTCTATCAAGGAGAAAAAAATCATAAAATACCCAAGGACATATATTAAAACAAGAGGAATTATTATGCCATTAAATATTGTGCAAAATTGGCATAAAAGAAAATTGAACTTCATCAAAAAACATTTGTGCCTAAAAGACATCATCGAGAAAATGAAAACACAACCCACAAATAATAGAAGAACATAAAAGGAAAAAAATATAAAAGGAAAACATTTACAAATGATGTATAAATAAATGTTCATGACAACTTAACTCATGATAGACAAAAAAGCATGAAAAAAGTTAAATGTCCATCAAACTGATAAAAAGCTGAAATGTGTTTCATGAAATAATAGAACATTACTTGTCTGTAAAAAAGAATGAGTGCTGATACATGCTGCAACATACAGGGTAAAAGTATGTTCTAAAAATAAGTAGAGCTGATGGCTGCATACCTGTGTAGATACACAATGAAGTATACAATTTAACAAGCTGAATTTTCTGCTGCATGAGTTAGATATCAAAAAAACTGTTAAAAAAATTACCCACAGCACACAATATGTAAATCAGAATAAAACCCAGTTTCAGAAAGTAGTCACACCTAGAAGTACTGATTGGGGAAAAGAAACAAGAACTCTCAAGTTCTAGTCCCTGGCAGTAGTTTGTTGTGGGACTGTAACTCTGGAGTTTTAACTTCTGAGCAATTTTCAAGGCCAGAACTAAGGTAACCATACCTCTCAACCTGTTGGGGACACTTTCAGTTTACACCTATTACCCCAATGTAATTATTGTTACTGCTCAATATCATGTTCAAAAGCACCCAGTTAGGATAATAGATAGTATGGCTTCCTTGACCAGTGAAATACAAAAATCTACCCCTCCCCCAAGAAAGAAACTTAAGTTTGTACCTTTTCATGGAAAGTTGTTCTTTAAGGTTCTTAATTTCATTGTCTTTAGCATGGACTTGACGCTGTAATCTAAGGAAATGAGAGAATTGATCATAGAATGGTTAGAAATCATTTCCAATTAACACAGCTAGGACAGTCCTATCTGTAATTGAGGATGGGACCAACTATCTTTAATTTGGACAACAAATCATGAGACTGAAAAGAGTAACTTGATTCCCATACTTGTTCCTCTTGAAATTTACCTGTTTCTCATGTCTGATTTACTGACTACCCAGTGAAAGGGAAACTAAATTCTCAGTAAATTAGAATGCCAGAGAGAAATGTTATCTTATCATGTGTCCCAGCACAGTGACTTGAAAAACTGACTTCAGTTTTTTCTACTTTAGTTTATCTACTAGAAAATAGAGATGGTATCTTCTGAGTTTCTAAGATTGTTGTGAAATTGAGAACGTTTATGATGTTGCAATACAATCTTTGTCAAATAATTCATTCAAATTAAAACCTCTGAATCATTTTAATGTTATTTGTTGGTCTTCATATTTTCTTGGTTCTTAGTATGATGAGTATTTTCTACTGCAGTCTCCATATTTTGGATGACTCTGGGTTCTATTTGATTTTCCTATTGTAAACTGACAGTTCTGCTACAGTATGATGTAAGGGTCCAGTGGGTATTTATGTTCAGCTTTACACGGGGCTCTACCAACAACATGACAGCAAAGTGAGCTCTGAATCATAATGCAGGGAGCCGAACAGTGTGGAAGTTCCCATGAAAGCATGGCACAGACCAACAATGCCTTCTGCTCACGACTGGAGTATATGCTCAACTCCCTGCTAGGCTCTGCTGACACCAGAAGAGAAGAAAGCAGAGAACTGTTGCTCTGTTCTTGTTACTTCAGAGTGGGAGCAGAAGCTCCTTGTTTTGCTCCTCTAGCATTGGCCAAGGAAAGGGAAAAATGGAAAGCCAGTTAGTCCCAGGGCAAAGATTCAGCTCTCCATGAGGGGCAGATAGTAGGGATGCAATCTAGTATTGATTAGTTCTGCTTGGCACTGACTTGTTAAATCTCACTGATGCTGGGGAGAAGCAGAGGCTCAGTTGCTAGCAGGACCATACTAGCACAGGAATTAAAAGAATTGCCAACTGCTGCATGCAGGAGACAGGAAGATCAGCTACCTGGGTTCAAGGCTCTGAACCAAAACAATAATGGTAATAATAATAATGAATACAACAATAACAGTATCAGCTGCCTTCTGAAAATATGTCACCAGGGAAATAAAATTACTGCCTCCTATTTCTGTCAGGAGTGTGAATCATAGCATACTACTTCCTAGGGATGGTATAAGGCCCACTGGTGTTTGGCAAGGGTAGGGTGTGCACTGCCAGAAAGGTTTTCTGTTGTTATACTTTGTTTTGCTTGATTCTTTGGCTAGAGGGGTCATCTTGGATTGTTTTTCCCCTGTGCTTACCGGCAGTTCCAGTTTAGAGGCTTCTTCAGGACCCTGTTTGGGATATATATATATATATATATATATATATATAGCAATAAAGAAGCTTACTGCCATTTCATTCTTCAAATTCCAGTGTTTTTAGACATCATGTTTTCTTCTTCCTGCATTTCAGTGCCCAAACTCATTGACAGAAATCAATATTGAGCCCTTGGTGTGGCACATGTCAAGAAGGGCGGGTGATTCTACCTTTTGCAGTGTTCCTGTGTTTATGTGCTGTATCATGTCTAGGGTGTTAAAGCTGTAAGAGCAAGGAGCTGTGAGGAATGGGACTACTGTGTCTTGGTGAACCCAATAGTCCCTTGGCTACATGTAAGTTTATTTCTCGTATGTTAATCTATTATTATGGCCGGGATCCAAAATGTCACTCAAATGTAAAGGCTTCATGAATGTTTTGTGACTGTTACTACTGAACGTTCCTGTGTGAAGACATATATATCCCTTAATATGGTCTGTTTGAGGCCTTAAGCACATCAGAGTACATAAGCCAGCTCTCAGGGTTGAGGAGGGACATTTTCAGATGACAAAGGAGAAAGGCAGCTCATTCACAATAACAGAATTTACATTTCTGATCTCTAATGCTATATGACGCATTTCTGGATTGATCAACACCTACCAGGCTATAAGAAAAAGTTCTGAATCCTCAAATACAGATAAGCAAAATAAGTAAGTGCAGCTCTCTTAGTCTGCTTATTTCCTTAGGTTTTCATTTCCTTCTGACCTTAGGGGATCTCTCTGACTGCAGCAGGAACAAATCTGAAGGTGTTTACATCTGAATTATATTGCCAAGACCATGACATATAGTTTTTTGTAAAAATCTTTCTGTGTTTGAGATGTATGAGAGAAAATTTAAGGCATAAATGGCTGCCAAATATTTGTCCAATTTTGTACGATGTATCTTGAACTCTTTAATCTAAACACTGTCTACTTTCTGCCTATTCTTCCTATTAATATTTTAGAAACTATGGTGGATTTTAAATGAAACTTCATGGATATATGATAGCACTGTTTATTAACATGTGTTACAAACTATGATCTGTTTCAAATCATTCCCATTTGAGGAAGTGATTAGTATAAAAGGAATAAAGCAGGTCACCCAGTTTTCCCTGTGAAGTTAGTCAGAATTTTTGGTTTTTGGTATTTAATACTGAAAGTGGTAAGAAAGAATGAAATCAGTGGAGACAGAAACAATCTCCCTGAACTGATTTGTCTCTATCTCTCAGGGCTAGAACATGAATACTATGGCTGACCAATACAAAAAAGCACACAACTAATACTATGGGTGTCTTTGAGAAATGTACTTATATGCTATGAAGAAACAAACATTGATTCTATTTTTCCAAATTAGTCAAGACCTCAATATTAATTATCCTTTTCAGGTAATTCTATTACCTTCACACTTGTTCAGGCAATACATGAAAAGCCATATACAGACAGTGAGCAGTTGCATACTTCTCAATGCATGAGGCAAAGCAAAAATATTGACGGTTTTCAAGCAAACAAAAGGCTCTGAAGTTTCTACTATGCAGTTGTGCTGCCACCTACTGGCTATACAGGGATTATTTTTTATACATAATACACAAGGCAAAATCAGAATCATTCAATTTTCAAAAATTTTGAACTTACTTGGAAACTTTATTGATTCCAAAAGCCACTTGTTGGTTAAGAGACGCTATTATTTTTTCTTTCTTTTTAATTTGCATGTGATTTTCTTGCCACCGAAATGTAGCTGTTTTCAACTGCTTTTTGAAATCCTAATCAATGTAAAATATTTCAGTTATTTCTGTTCAAGTCAGGACAGAAACTAAAACAAACGCCAAACAAACTGGGTTCCTTTAAAAATGAAAATATTAAATTCAATATTTGAAATACTTCTTAGTTCCATAACATCTAACGGTAAAAGTACTTACCTCACACTGATAGTGTAATTTATAAAGCTGCTGCTGACGAGCAAGCCTTTCCTTTTCAGTTTCTTGATAGTCTGATGTAACCATACCAGCTGAACCCTATTAAGCAAATGAAACATGCATGTCTAGTTTTTCTCTTAAAAACACTAACATATAGTTATTGTAGAGGATTTAAAGCTAACTCTAATACTACTATTTCTTAATTAGATAAGCCCACTTTCTCCCAATTACAGCATTCACTAAGCAACACCATAAGTACTTTGTTCCTGGTGCTAAGACTGGGTAACACTATTTGCGTGCTTCCTCTTTTAAGTATTTTCTTTGTAATACTTTTATTATAAGAACCATATGAGACAGCACTCATTATTCCCATCTGAAAATGGTAAAATGAATAAGAAACTTGCCCAAGGTCACACAGATAGTAAGTAAAGAAGTCTGCTTTCTAACTCAAGCAGTCTCAATTGCCTATGTACTTGATCACTGCACTATATATTTGACTCTGCTGTTTAACTTCTCCAGTAGATTGTAAGCAACTGAAAATAGGCACCATGTCTTAGCACAGCTCTTGATACTAGGTAGGTACTAAGTGGTGTTAAAGTAAATAAATACTTTTTGAAATTACATGTGACATTTTAATTCTAAGTTCTTATAGTTCTCTTGGCTATTGAATAAAAATCAGTGGTCATAATTTGTCAAAATGTATATATCCTACAATTACATGACTGTTGTACTGTCAACCACGGACACATCCGTACTAACTGTACTCTTTAGACAGTGAGTATTTCTACATAGTATATATCATTATATTTAAATCCAAAGCAGGTTATCACTGAATTCTCATGATCCAGTTAAATGAATTTTGATTTAATTCTTTGATTTGCTTTATTTAATTAAATGTCAAGCATTTAAATATTATTGATATGCCTTTTTACATATAGGTACATCATTTCAAGTAATGACTACCAGAAAAAGAGCCAAAAAAAACTACTGTCATGTATTATTTCATAGACATTTCAAAGTAACCAAATTTAATAAAAATAACAGCAACTGTTTTACAAAACTATTTTTCTTATGACATTTTATCAGTAGGATATGATTTTTGTTTTGTTTTGTTTATGGTTTTTCTTGTGGTTCTCAAAAACTTTTTGCAAAGAATGCATTTGTAATCATTTTTGCCCAGTAGTTAATACCAGAAAATAGTGTGAGAGCTAATGTGAAAAGTTTTTGTCTCTAGAGTTCTTTTTTATCCTTCAACAATCCTTCCTGTTTTTTATTTCTACCATCAACATAAACCACTGGACTTTTCAAAAAGCTGTATGTTAAAAGACTCTGAGAAAAACAAGGTAGCAACTGTTTCTGAAAAGACAGGTGTATGTGCTCTTCAGTCACGCTTACCTGCTCTATCATGTCCAGAATATGCAATTCATCAAGGCTAGAGAACTTGTCTTCAGTTGCAGAATCTTCCTGAACATCACTTTCATCATCCTTCATAAATCTACCCACTGGGTGTGGATTTGTTTGTTCATTCTTCAACTGCTCTTCTTTTTCTCTCATATACAAACTACAGTGGTGACATGATTGACGTGATTTTTTTGTACAGTGCTTTTTGTTTAAGTTATTGCTTTACAAAGTATTGTATTGGTCTCATAAGATGTGCAGCATTAGAAGGGTCCATGGTCAAAGAAATTTTGGACAGTTTTCATATTGTATCTTTGTCTTGAGCATTCACAATGAATATTAGCAAATTACAAACAGCACGTGATTGAGCTACCTATTTAACTGTCCATCCCAGTGCTTTCAAGAATTGAGACCATAGAGCTCATTTTTCAAATTAAAACTATTAACATCAGTTACTTGCAGAAACAATATTTTGAGAAAGATCAATCTGCCAAGCATTTTCACCTCGCTGTTTACACACACACACACACACACACACATACATACACACGCTCCATATTCTTGCCAGGTAATTAATTTTAATCAAAATACACACACACATACATACACATGCTCCATATTCTTGCCAGGTAATTAATTTTAATCAAAATTAGCACATTGGTATAATATAAATTTAAATTGAGTGTTGCACATAGCAACATAAAGTAGATTGTAAAATGAAGGTGTCTTTTGTAACAACTTAAAAAAATCTAAAGTGACAGCATAGATTTCACTAACTAGATGCCACCAAAAGTACAAAAAGATAGCAAGATATATTATGATAGTAATTTTGGAGTTACTATTGGCTTGTTTTGAAGTCCTTAATTGTATTTACTGTCTCATTGTTATTGTTTCTATTCTATTCTGTTCTGTTTGATTTTTACTATATCCAAAGTTGTCTGCAGCTATTTTGGACATCAAAAGGCATTGTGGTAACTACTATTGATTTCATAATGTTTTGAAGTCCTGTATCATTTACACTGGCTCGTTTTGATTGGTTTTATTCTGTTTTATCCTCTTCAAAATAAATTTAAAAAACCACAATAGTCATGAAGTATCATTTAGCTATTGTAGAATGATCTAAGCAATTTGTAAAATTCAATGAAATCAACTGTTTGGTTCTCAGACTCAATTACTTTTCCAAGTTACCTAAGGAGCTTTAACAAAAGTAAACATTTCCAGGCATCCTTATAAAGTGTAAAAGTACAGATTCATCTGTACTTTTAAAAAGTTACCCCAAATTATTCTTAAAATTTTAAGTACAATAATGGCAACTGGGATAACATATGAAAATGTTTATATTTCAAGAAATGTAAACTGAAGCATGAAAAGATAAAATTGGAAGTCTGGAGTTGAAAATACTTAAAGAACAAAATACCAGAGAAATATAAAATAAATGTGCAATGCAGTGATAATTATCAAGTTGGAATGATAGGCATATATAATATTGTATATATACTATTGCCTTTAACTGTGCATGTATTTGAAATTTTTCATTTGAAAACAAAGCTTACTGGCTGATTTGATCATCTTCCAAATTTGCATATATATGCAAAATGATCAAAACAATGAATGACACTGTTTTAGTATTACTGTTTTATGGCATGTAGATTAGCCTGATAGGAGAAAAACTCCTGCTTCAGTGACTCAAACTTTTGCCAAGGAAAGTGAAAACATATTTTGATTGATGAACTACTTTATGTATTATCTACCACAAATGGCAGCTTTAAAGTTAACATAGCATGTTCTTGCTGTCATTTTAAAGACAGTCTAATTTATGTTCTTAGAATTCTCTAAAGTTACTAACAGTTACTAACTTTTGATAAAAATGATATCCTCACTAGACTGTCTCCTGTTTTCACTGTTTAAAACATTGTCATCAGTCACATGGCTGGACAATATATCTCACAGTGATCTTTTGACATTAAAACATTTCCGTTAAATATTCAACATTCACTGTTAAGAAACAAGATTTAAAAAATCCAACCTCTTTTGTAAAAGGAGATACTAGGAAAAAATAATGAATTATACTTGAAAGTTAAGTTTCTGTCTAGATTTGGCTAACATAATGTAGAGTATAAAACAACTCGACTTAGTCTTTAAAGGAAGCATTGAGCATTAGAATATCTACATAGAAAAAATAGTAGGAGACTATTCTTTCAAAGGAAATAGTTTAACTTTTTGCAATGTTCTATAAAATTGCAGCAACTTAAAACAAAGAACCATCTTTTCTTAGAACATTTCCCAAAAGAAGACTATATTATTGAAAAGCTTATGTTAAAAATACTAAAAAAAAATCTTAACAATTAAACTAATACTTACACTTTTTCTTCTTTTAAGTCCTTACTCTGAAAAATAGCATCAAGAATTAATAATCTATGTTAACTATATCAACATAGCATAGTGGTATGTCTGTATTTATAGGTTAGTATTTCTGCAACATTTTTATCACAACCAAAGAAAGAAATATCTTTCGTATCATAATATTATATGTCTATTTACTTACTTATCTTTAATTATGAGCAGAAAACTGAAATACGGATTCCATAAGATATCTATATTGGGTGTGATGAAGTGTGGCTGTGGTATTTTTATTCCCATTTATTGGATTACCTTTTTTAAATGGAATTTGTGAATTACTAAGTTAATTTTATAATTCACTACTAAGTCATGATGTGTAACTTGAAAATCACTGTTTCGAGATAATAAAAGTGGATATTGGGTTAAGCATGTACATACTGGTAAGATTTGGGACAGAGTATATATAATTCCCACTTACTCTTACACTAACTAGAAAAATATTTGGAAACTCTCATATAAAGAAAAATTGGACTGAAACATTAAGAACCTTACATTTTAAAAACAAAGTGTTAAGAAGATCATAATTGGAAGGAGGTCTTTAAAATTCCTAAATTTTATGTTCATCAAAGTAAAACTATAGAAGCAACATATGAAATAAAGGCAGTATCAATGACAAAACACATTAAATTAATAACATATTAATTTTTACCATCTCTTGGTCACAAGAAACTTCAGGGTCTCTTCCACAGGAAAAAATTGCTATAAATACAAACTTATGTTTTCTTCTAGATTTTTATGTGTCAGGTCACTGACATGTTCAATGCTCAGGACCAATTTGATTTGATGATTTAGAATTACCAACTCCTATACAGGTTCCAGTATACTTGAATACCTGAGTTGAAAAGACCTTTGGGTTTTTATAATGAACAGATCCTGTAGATATGATTATTTCTCAAACTCCATATTAGCTCTTCCCATGATAACCTCATGCTAATCCATAGCAACCTCTCTGAAAAGCATCTCTGTAACTTCTTCCTTGTTGAGATGGCACCCAAATTGAAGGTATGGATTTGTTTCCTGTTGTTTCTTTTCTTTTCTTTTTCTTTCCCACTATGGCTTCATCACAAGAACCTTCTATTCTTTTGCCCACTCTAATCCTTGGTGGGAGACAGAAGGATCTAATTAACCCCCATTTAGGTTACTTACAACTTGGACATATTAGAAGCTAAATAAATACTAAATATCTCACTGAAGAAAGGGAACATGTAGAGCAGATATATAGTCTTTACACACATGATTTAAAAGCTATCTGTACCATCCCTTCTATTTTCTATATAAATTTTACTTTTTCTCCATATTCTTCCAGATTCCATGATAGATATTTTTTAGAACTGCTGTTACGTGGATATGTTACAAAAATAATTAAAATAATTAACAGAGGACATAATGCAAAAAACCTTAGAATGTTACAAAAACTTCCTAGATATTTTAATATTAGTAGGTATGGATTTTTCAGTGGTGTTTACACTGATTTTTAGTTGTGTTGTTCTCTGTTTAATCTCAATCTGATAGTTCCATTTAACTAAGATTGAGAATTTAGACATCACCATACTTTAATCTTTTAGAAAGAAGGAAGAGACACACTCTATATCTTTGAAACTTACCTTTATAATCTGACAGCCATGAATTTACTTGGTAAACTGTAGTATTCAGATTTGGAACTTACTAATATTTTGGCAAAAATAAAACAAATCACTAATTCTGCTGAACTACATTATGTTTTTATCAGATAAGAACTGTTAAAAGTCTCATGTCTTTAAATACAAAATGTAATTTTAAATGAATTTTGAGTGAAATAAGTTATAATACATGATGATTAGGAAAAAATGATGATACTGATTTTACCAGATTAGACAATAAATTATCTTTATTTTGTTTTGATCTCAATAAGTATTTTGCAAATTCAATTTTACTGTTTCATTAATGCTTAAAATTTGTATACTCTTCTGAATGACTAATAACATGGTCTCATCAGATTATAGGTGGGCAAACTACAATCACTTAGTTTATAATATATCTTAATTTCATATAATCTTGATTTACTTATGAGATAACATTTAAATATATTTGACTAAAAATCTAACATTTTTTCCCACACACAGTTTGCACAGCATAACGATTAACCATAGGGTGACTTAAAAATACAGTTCATTTTCCCTTGTATTTCTTCAAGGAACCAGGAGAGCATAACTCTGATAAAATTATGCTTTTGGCAATGACTTGTTCATTTTGCAACTGGCAAATACTAAGGAATAATTGATGAAAGAAGCATCTATTTGTACCATTTTTTGGTACATTTGTGTATTGCTGGAAGGCTTTCAGACATGAAGAAAATCAAGAAGGTTTTAAAAAATGTTTCTGAACATAGGAGAGATCTGACAAAAAAAATCTGTTATTAAAATAGTAGGCATTTAAAAATTACAATGGTATGCAAAGATTAATGAAACTTCTAAGTAACTAATTCAGTCTACTTATTTGTATACTCAAATGTATAAATGAGGAATTAGAGACTTGCATATTTAAAGCACTCAAGATATATAGATTATAATCATATACTCAGTTAAGCTATTCAATCTTTTGTACTTTGTGTCTATCAGGGGAAATTTAAATTCTAACAGTGAGTACATAAGTGTTTATAAACAGATATCCTTCTATTATAATATTTATGTATACTCTTACCTTTTTATTCTTCATTTTTTTCTTTTTCTTTGGCTTACTTTTTGCCTAGTAGATAAGAATAAAATCTTTTATTAATATGCAATTCAAGCTATATAATGGGTGGTTTGAAAAATATTTCTTCTATCTACCAGTATGTTTTGTCTTCTGGAACTATAGATCATATTTCTTTCTGGATTTTATGAAAAAGATATTTATTTTTATCTTAGTTTTCTGCCTTTGAAAACTCAGATATATAAAGAATCAGCAATACTGTCAATAAGTAGGCTAAGGAAAAATGCTGAAGGGTGTTCACTTACACACATGTACATGAGTAACAAAGGAGGAAGCTTTGAAAAGAACGACATTTTCATGTCCATGAAAGATGAAGCCAAAGAAGAAATGAGCGACTTTATAGTAACTGTTGTCACTTATGTGTAAGAAATGTGGAGATTTCATACTAAATGATTAAATTCTACCCCTATGCAAGTGGCACTGAAATGTCTGTTTTCTCTTTTTCTCTCCTCTATTCCTTATACTTTTTTTCCTACTACCCTCCCACATCCATTTCCATTAGGATGAAGAAACTGTCTCAGAAACTCAGCATAGTGCCTGGTTCACAGTAAGTGTTCAATATATGTTGATGAGAGAAATGGCTAGGGCAGGAAAGACTATGGAATAAAACAGCGAAGAACTATTCCAATTCAAGTTCTGGGGTAAGTCTATAATAAGGATTATTTAAAATCACTTGAGATGTTTTAATGCAGTATATGCAACAACTAAAGGCCCAGAATAAGTTTTTCAAATTCGAATATTAATTAAAGCTTATACTTCTTGGAGATCTTTAATAGATTCTGTTGAAGATTCACTGGGTATGGAGGCTCCATCTTTATTCATTTCTGCTAACTGTATTTCAGAGTTTGATTTCACATTTATATTGTATTCCATAAGTGGTGGACTTAGGTCTTCTTCCTCATTCTGTAACTCTTCTATTTCAATACCTAAGCATTAAAGACAAAACACTCAAAATCTGGATACAAGAAATTTCAGACTCATCATAATTATAAAAATGTTTGCATATGTATATCATTTTATTATTTTCAATTTGCAGATGAAAATGCAGTGGCTATTTATCAGTGACCAAATAATAGGTAAATATACTATCCTGGAACCAATTAACATGAATCAAAATACTATGTTACCCTACAGCTACCTTAAGTAGATTTTGGTATTAGATACTCCAGAATTTAGATATATTCTAAATACTAAGCTTTTGAGTCTTGACATTAATCATGCAACTAGTATTATTTTAGGATATAAGTCTGAAACAAAGATCAGGAAAAGCCAAATTAACTTTCTATCTTTTTTGCTCAAGAAAATCACTGGTCCTCAATTATATGACTTCTTGGACAGTATATTCTTTGATAATGCCCCAGAAACTCAGTTTCAAAATTTCATCATGGATAGTCTAACATTTAACTCCAAACAAACTCATGATGTTGTTTCCTTAAGAATAATATTAACTGTGGATTGTAAATTACCTTTAAAAAAGCACACAAAGGCCGGGCGTGGTGGCTCACGCCTGTAATCCCAGCACTCGGGAGGCTGAGACAGGTGGACTGTTGTGGGTTCGAGACCAGCCTGGGCTACAAAGTGAGCTCAAGGCCAGCCTGAATGGCATAGTGAGACCCTGTCTCAAAAACACGAGGGCCAGGGATCTAGCTCAGCAGCCTAAGCGCCTGCCTGGCATGCACAAGGTCGTGAGTTCAATCCCTGGTGCCACACACACACACAAAAAAAGCACATAAATGGAAATTAAAAAGCCATATTTGGTGGTATACACCAGCAGTCCCAGCTACTAGGAAGGCTGAGGCATGAGAATCTCTCAAGCTCAGGAGTTTAAGGCCAGCCTGGGCAATATAATGAGACCTTATCTCAATCAATCACCCAATTAATCACTGGAAATTTAAAAAAAAATAGCAACTCACATCTAGCAAAAATGTATACCTATAAGCTGGGCGTGGTGGCTCACGCCTGTAATCCCAGCACTCGGGAGGCTGAGACAGGTGGATCGTTGTGAGTTCTAGACCAGCCTGGGCTACAAAGTGAGCTCAAGGCCAGCCTGAACAGCATAGTGAGACCCTGTCTCAAAAACAGGGCTGGGGATCTGGCTCAGCGGTCTAAGCGCCTGCCCGGCAAGTGCAAGGTCATGAGTTCAATCCCCGGTGCCGCAAAAAAAAAAAAAAAATGTATACCTATAAACGATAGACTTCTAGCCAGATAAAGTTTTACATGCTGAACAGGACAAATGAATAGGTAAAGAAAGCAGGTAGGCACTTTTACCTGCTGAAGTTGCCTGTTAGTAAAAAGTGAGATCATCATCCATAGGTAAACCTGGGTATATATACGTACTAAATACTATGTCACTCTACTGGTATCTTAAGTAGACTCTATATATTAGACACTCCAGCAGTCAGACAAAATCTATATGGTATGAAGTTTTTAAGTTTTGACATTGACCCTATTAACTCTGTAACTATTATTATCTTGGGATATAAATCTGAAACATAAAGAACAGGAAGAGCTAAATGACCAAGGCAAAGTGGTCTTATATAGATTCACACCAGGAGTAATTTGACCATGATTTTCCAAGCTTTTAACAAATAGGTATAATTTATTATATAGTTTATTTTGACCAAGTATAAATCTCAATCAATATACCTTAGGTATCCCAAGTTAATGATGTAAGCATTTTGTTTTTAAATGTACTTACGTTGACTGCCCATTATTGACTGTAGAGCAATTCCTATGGTATACAAAGAAAAAGTTTAGATGTACAATTATAAATTCAACCAATAAATGTCTGATTTGGTTTAAGAAAAGCCGTATTTTTACACAGCACCAATTTATTTTATATTTAACTATAAACATAACAAATTTAGCTCATCAGTGCAGTTTAGATAAGGTGCAATCTTTTAATCATAACATAAAGATTACAAGCTGTTGTTGCTCGTGTCTAGATGTCCCACCAAAGCCTCATGCACTCATGGAGCCTGCTGAATGTAGCTTTGTGATTGGTTCCTTGTCTAGCACTGGGATTAGTGATGCGAGTGTTGCACCGGCCCAAGGGTGGAGCTGGCACACAATAAAAGGGAGGGAAGAAGGCCTGTTGCTCTTCTCTTGCTCTTTTGCCGTTTGCTTTTGCTACTTGCAGCTGCCGCTTGCAGCCAGGCTGCCCCTCAGCCACGCCTCCCTTCCTTAGAACCAGCTACATACAGACTGAAATCTCCAAAATCTGTAAGAAATAAACCTTCCCTTCCCTAATTTTGGGTGTTGGGTATTTTGTCTAAGCAAGGAGAGAAAAGTAGCCTAGACAGATACTAAGAAAGTCTCTATTATTGACTTAATCATTAAGCTATCTGGACTACGCAAATGAAAATAGCTTAAAAAGCCTACAATAAGTGCTCAAACCTCTTTCTCCAATAGCACCTTATTCTTGGAACTTTTGTTATTTAAACTCACAATAGTGTAAATACAATTTTCAAAATACAATTAGTAAGTCAATTTAGGAGTCAAGGGCTCTTGCCTAACTTTCTCATATCATCAATCTCAGCATCTTTTTGATATTCAAAAAGGGCTCTCAAAGATTAAGCAAGAAATCAAAAATTGACCAGAATCTTGGTAAAAGAATGAGGAATGAGGCAAGGCAAGAAACCTCAGACCAGTTTGATAATGACTAGATACTTGGGAAAATTTTACTATTTTAAATAGCATCAGTGTTAACTCAGGACCAAAAACAGTCACCTAGAATAGCACAAGAGAACTGAAAGCCATCGTGCGATTCTGTAGAAGTGTGATGTCTTTTACATATCAATCACATCTGGGAATGGCCAGTGCTGAACTCAGATGCTTCATGCATGCTATCTGGTAAACTAAATGTCAACACTAGCAAGATATAGTAGTGTATACCTGTAATCCCAGCATTGCAGAAACTGAAAGGACCCTGAGTTCCAGGTCAGCCTGGACTACATACAAGAAGCTGTCTCAAAAAATCCAAACAATCACACAAACAACAACAACAAAGCCAAGTAAACATCAAAATTCAGCTAAAAAACACACACCTACTGCATTTAAAAAGGCATCCGTAAACACACAGAGTACCTGTATTTCATGGTTTTAGGGCATCCTTACTTTTGGAGAAGTTATAAAACTTTGCATTTAAAAATCTTTTAACAATTCCTCTGCAAAAACACAAATGCCTCAGTAGGATAAAAGGAATTCTCTTGAATGTATTTTGTCTATGAAGTCTCTCCTACTTTAACATAATTGATGCCAAAATTTTTAGTCCTCTGTATCATATTTTTGTTTCTATATCTTTGTTCTTGTTTCTTTCTGAAGCATCTTTCTTCATCTTCTTCACTTAGCTAACCCCTACATTTCATTAAGAAATGTATTTTCCTTAAATGTACAGTATTTTCCTTAAATACTGCATTTTCCAGAAAGTTCTAAGTTAGGATTTCCACAGTATTCTAGAAACATCTCTAGCACTATTATTTCTACTTACTTTCTTGGTAAGTCTATCTTCCCCCAAGAAAGGGAGTTCACTGAATTCCCTGCTAATTATATTGTGCATGGCACAGGCACAGAACAGATACTCAATAAAGGTTTACTGGCTGAAGTAAAGAATTATTTCATACCTTGTTGATAGCAGGATAGCATTCTTTGGATGATTTCTGGTACTGGTATGCCTAGGTAGATGGATAGTTGATGGTAATCAAGGGAGATATTCTCAATGGGATTCTCCTTCACTTTGTCAATATCTTCTTGCTTCATCCCAAGACGCAGAAGAATATCTGAAACTTTTTTCCAAATTGAATTGAATTGTAACTCTGTGAGACCATTCATCAAAATCTCACTAAGGAGGATATCCCTGTATTTGCACAGTCTCAGAATATCTGCAGACTTAGAGAGGTCAGAAGATGGTGGTTCCATATTCCAGCCTTTTTTGGGTGCAGGGAATACATTCAAATGTTTTATGAGAACTAATAGGAGGCATAAGTCAAACTGTTTGGACTGTGGTAATTCCTTGTTTGGGGGATAAAGCAGATGCCATGATCCACCCAAAGGGTGATTAGTCCAAAGGTGGTTGTAGTAGGATTCCAGTACATTCTTGTGGATGAGTAGCTCTTTTTTCAAAAGAGGGGGTGGCATAGCCTCATCAAATATTTGCCGGACAATATCAGTACCAGAAATAATAATTATATGAAGCAGATGATAGAAATAATTATAATCAAGTTTGAAGATAGGCATTTCATCTGAAAATGAATTTTGAGAAGTCAAGATATTCCACATTAATGCTCTTTTTCTATGTGGTCTTACATTCTAAGATTCTGTAGAACAGGAATTATTCCAAAACAATGAATTACAGTATAGTGCTTTGCCACACCTACTCCTCTAAAAGCATGTTGTTTTCTGCCTAGTTGCTAAAATATCTAAACCGAAACAGTATATATCTAAACCCAAGCAAAAGTTCCTCAAAGAATATTTTCCATCAGAATCCTTTCAACCATTCAAGGTTCTGTTCAAGTAGATGAGCTTTGGCAACCCAAATGGCATCAAAGTCTAAGCCAAAATTTGTCAAGAATGGTAACTGCCAATGTTTTATTTACTTAAAACAATCATATTTTATCTTAATCAGTACTATCCAACAGAATTTTCTGTGACAAAATTGTTTTATACTTGCATTTTCCACTACTCACTGAATATTGGAAATGTTGCTTGTCTGACTGATGAGCTAGGTATTAAATTTTACTTCACTTAAATTAATTTCAACTTAAATGGCCACATATGGCTAGTAGCTGCCATATGTCAAAAAAACATAAAATGATCTAATGCCTCACCACTTAAAGTGTGGTCTATAGACCAACAGGATCAGCATCCTCTTTGGAACTGTTAGAAATATCAGGCCCCACTCTGGACTTACTGAATTTGCACCTATATGTTAACAAAATAGGCAGATGGTTCAATACATATTCAGAGTTTGAGAGGCACTGATTTAATAAACCTCCTTCTTTACCCTTTCAGATAAATTTAATGATTAAGTAGGTATTTCACCAATGAAATGGAATAAGGCATGAAATTAAAGTATTTGATATTTTCCTCAATTACCAAAGCACTTCCAGAGGAGGAAAGTAGACTAAGGAGAATTAGACAGTAGTAAGAATTTTTTATATGGTGGTATCTGGTATTTTAATGGATATCAAAAATATGTTTATAACATGCAATTTTTACTATTTTACCCTTCATTAGCTTGTGTTTTACAGATTTTTCAATTGATATTTTTGCTTAATATACTGGCTATAACATTGTGGAGGTGAACAAAATTAAAAACCAAATGACTTGAGGGGCTTTCTCTAATTTACCAGACATAGAGCTGGCATTAGGGATATCCAAGGACTGCCACCAAACTATTCGTTCATGAGAACAAGGACCTGTAATGTCTCCAAGTGCAGGACACAGCATTTCCTAGCACACTTGTAAATAGCACATAAGTTCAGATCACTTGGTTTCAAGCCTCAAATGTTCATTTCTGGCATATTAGGCTGCTCAATACTTGCTCTATTAAAAGGGAATACAAAAAGGGTTGGGAGACTGAAGGAAACCTCTGCTGGGGCAAACCTTACTGTGCAATCACACCCATGCACCAAACATAAAGTACCTCTCCATAGTTTGCAAAAGGAATATGAGATCCACACACTTGTCTGCAAGATCAAGCCTATGCCAAATGTTGCTTAATGGTGCAAATTTAAGTTTAGTGTATGACAAACATTAGGTGACAATATGACTGTTAATGGAATGGCAAGTTACAAGGAAAGTAAAACATAACATAATTGTCAACAGGACTCATACAAAAATAAAATAATACCTTTTGTATTAAATTTTAAACTGATCTTCGGTCTTATATCAGTATCAGTTATTTTCAGAGACATCAACTTCTTATAACTGCAAGTTGGAAAAAACTTAAGTTAGAGTGAACTAATGCCAAAAAAAGTAAAGATTTGTGGTATAAACATGGCTAAATCAATATTTTTTCTCCTACTGGAAATAATTCAAAAGCAAAGAAGAAAATTGAAACAACAAATATAAGAATACCAATAATGACAACCTCATATTGTCATTTTCACTGGAATAAAGATTTAAGGAGTACTACTAGATTCCATATAGAAAGAACATGACAAGCCTATTTACAAGGCTGTGTGGTAGCAGAACAACAGCAGCAACAACAACAAAAACAATGGTTTGTATTACTAAAAAAAAAAAAAAAGTAGCAAACCTAGAACTCTTTTAGCCCTCCTCTGCCTCACAATTTTTTTTGGCAATAATTATTCCAAGAAAACCCAACTTACTCAATGCTGAATAATTTTAAAAAATAAAGAAACTGGTATAATAGCAGTAAAAACAATTAGAAAACAGAGAAGAAAGAAGTACCAGAATTTATTAAACAAACTATGACTATGTAAACCTTACCATTAAATGGAGGAAGAACAAGCTTTGTGGCTTGGCTTTGAAATCAACTCTCACACAGAACACACAAAAAAAATAAAAACATAACTACACTAGGATGGAAGCTTAATGAGGCCAGGAATTTTGGTGGTGGCTATAGTTATTTGTTATTATTAACTGATCTTATCTCCAACACCACTATAACACTGCCATATAACACAGCATTGAAAATAATATAAATTCTAACAATATAAAGTATTGGCTAAGACAGTAAGTAAAAGAAATTTTCCTAGACTGCTGATAAAAAGTGTACATTGGTAAAACAACTGTGCAAAACTGTTTGGCAAAATCTAGTAAAGCTGAAAATAAATGAATTAACAATTCCAATTCTGGGTATACATTCTGAAATATTATCCTATGGATATGTGTAACACCACTCCTTGTAGCACTATTGTTATAGCCTACAATTAGAAATAAGCCAAAAAGCACATAAAAAAAAAAGGCAGTAGATTTAAATGTAACCACAAAATTAATAGAAAGTTAATAGAATAAAACCCCCAAGTTAAAAGCAAAGATTATCAAAGAAAAAGCAAGATATATGCCATCTACACAAACTATTATTTAAATACACTAAGTTGAAGTATACAAAAGAATATACAGTGCAAACGTTAATCAAAATTATGATTTCAAAAATGTAAACTGAGCTGGGCATGGTGGCTCATGCCTATAATTCCAGCACTCGGGAGGGTGAGACAGGAGGATCATTGCGAGTTTGAGAACAGCCTAGGCTACAAACTGAGCTCAAGGTCAGCCTGAATGGCATAGTGAGGCCCTGTCTTGAAAAGACAAGGGCCGGGGATTTAGCTCAGTGGCCTAAGTGCCTGCCTGGCAAGGGTGAGGTCATGAGTTTGATCCCTGGTGCCACAAAAAAAAAAAAAAAATCTAAGCTGCAGTGGCTATATTAATGTCAGAGAGAATCTTAAAGTATGAAGAAGTACTAATGGCCAAAAAGTATATGAAAGAATGTTCAACATCTCAAACCATTAGGGAAATGCAAATTGAAACAATACTGAATTCCATTTTACTCCAGAAAGAATGGCTATCATCAAGAAATCAAATATTGCCTGGCAAGCATGAGGTCATGAGTTCAATCCCCGATATTCAAAAAAAAAACAAAAAGAAAGAAAGAAAGAAAATATTAACAAATACTGGCAAGGCTGTGGAAAAAAAGGAACCCTCTATATTGTTGTTGAGGACATAAACTAGTACAACCACTATGGAAATCAGTACGGAGATTCCTGAAAAATACTAATACTTCTATTTGATCCAGCAATTCCCATTCTAGGTATCTTCCCAAGAATGTTAAAGATATATTATAGTGATACATATATGTCCATGTTTATAGCCACACAACTCATTAAAAGCTAAATCTTAAAAGCAGCTTGTATGTCCATCAACAGACACATAAAGAAAATGTACTATTTATATATAATGGAGTACTATTTTGCCATAAAGAAAAATAAACTTGAATCTTCTGTAGGAAATGGGAGCACCCTGAGACCATAATGCTAAGTGAAATAAATCAGACAACACATAAGCTTAAATATCACATGGCTTCTCTTGTATGAGAAATGCAAAATATAAATTAAGAACAAAATGAAAGATGATAGGAAGTAGACACACAAATCTTTTGCAAATGGAAATGGAACCAAGAGATGGAGAGAAGTGGCAAGGAGGGGGGCAGAAGAAGATGAAAAAAGAATTGAGATGTATTATGTAGAAGCACCAACTCCTCATGAGAAATGTGATTATTATTACTGCAAATATGTACCAATGAAAACATAAAAACTCAAGAAAAAAATAAGCTAGTTAAAAATGTAAAGTGCAGTTGCTATATTAATATCAGAGAGAAATTTGACAGAGAAATATTATTAGGGACAATAAGAATGTTACATAAAGATATAAGGGACAATTCATTAAGAAAAAGATAACCCTAAATGTACGTAACATATTGTAAAACAGTTTCAAAACACACAAATAGGTAATGGACAAACACAAAATATAGATAGAGTACTAGATTTTAATATTTCCCTCTCAGTAACTGAGAGAAAAAGTAAACAGAAAATTAGTACTGATATAGGACACTGAAACAAGATTACAAACTAACTTTGTGCAATATATATGGAACACTCCAAACGAAAGTAGAATATAGATGCTTTGCAAAAGATCATTCATGAAAATATAAAATATTATGCATCATATAGCAAAATCTGACAAACTATAAAGGATTGTAGTATCAGAAAAATACATCGTGTAATCACAGGAATTAAATTAGGAACAAATATCTGAGAAGACAGCTGAGATATCTGTAACATTTCACAATTCAGCAACACAACTGCAAGTAACCCTGGGTGTACACACACACACACACACACACACACACACACGAAAACATTTTGAATGTAATAAAAAAAGATTTCTACATAGCAAAATGTATGGGATACATTTAAAACAATGGCTCATGGGAAAACAGTCTGTAAAGAACAGATTCCAAATCAATGATAAGAGCTTTCATCTTCAAAAAAGCAAATTAAATGCAAAGCAAGTAAAAACAGGGAAATAACAAAGAGCAGAAATCAATGGAATTAAAAATGAAAAATGTTAGAGAAAAATCCGTGAAATTTAAAAAAAAATTGATTCTTTAGCAAGAGCAGCAAAAATGAATAAATCTCTAATAAGAATGGAAAGAGAAAAAAGAAAAATACAAAGTTCAAGGACAAGGAATAAAAATGATGATGTCATGCAGATCTACGATCTGTTTAGCTGAAGTCAGAACATTAAAGTTGGGGAAGTATGGCCACTGAAGAGATGGTAGAATCCTAGAAAGGAAGGACAGAAAAGAAAGCCCCAAATTCTTTCAAGCTACATTTCTGACTGAACACTGACTGAATACTGAACCACACAACTATGAAATAAATTAAAAACAGGTAGCTAAAGACAGAGGCTCTGCCGGGCGTGGTGGCTCACGCCTGTAATCCCAGCACTCGGGAGGCTGAGACAGGTGGATCATTGTGAGTTCAAGACCAGCCTGGGCTACAAAGTGAGCTCAAGGCCAGCCTGAATGGCATAGTGAGACCCTGTCTCAAAAAAACAGGGCTGGGGATCTAGCTCAGCGGTCTAAGCGCCTGCCCGGCAAGCGCAAGGTCGTGAGTTCAATCCCCGGTGCCGCAAAAAGAAAAAAAAAAAAAAAAGACAGAGGCTCTGGATGGAGGTTGGAGCTACTGCTCCCTAAAAACAGAGTTGACAACTCACATTCAGCCAAGTTAACTATTGATTAAAACAAAAGTAAATTACACATTACATTGGAGAATAATGAAATTCAGAATCTCTATGTCTACTGTGTATTTACTGAGTACAAGATATGTGCCAGGCATTATGCTACGTGCAAACTAAAGCTCTTGTTCTCATGAAGATTATAGAAAAATGAAAAAGCCAAAAAAGTACAATAAAGTTAGTAAACGTTTTCATAGAACTAGAAGGAACACATGATAAAAAACATTTACTTTCATCAAAGGAAGGCTTTTCAGATGTTTTAACTAGGTAAAAACAAAGGAGCAGAGTGTTCCATGCAAGGCCTGTCAAATAGGAAAACAGTTATTTCCAGTTAAGAATTGGGAGATTTTATGAGATGAGACATGAAGAAATGAAAAGAAGCTTAATATAGATGGTGTAGAGTATATAACCAAAAGAAGCTTGGTATATGGTAAGAGCAAGAGATGACATTATTAAATTCAGTTTCAAGATGACTGAAGAGTGATGGCAAGAAATCTCAATTTTTAGAGCAGCGTGAAACTTACAAAAGATTTTCAAGCACAGAAATGATATATTTCAATTTTTATTTAAGAAAACTCTTACTGACAGCTCTGTAAACAGGCAGACTAGAGAAATGCAAGGCTACAAACAGACATGTTAAGAAGCAGTTTCACAATTTCAAATAAATAATGATAATCTCATTCAGGTCAGTAGAGGGGGTAGGTAAGGCAGAAAAGGTCTTAAAGATTTATAGGGCAGTGTTATAAAGAAGATCAAGGGTTCAGTTTTAGATATGTTGAATTATTTGTGAAAGATAAAGGTAGAAAAATTCAGGATGCAGACT
>RJWT010002407.1:0-11609 GCA_004365215.1 Cuniculus paca | reverse complement strand
ATAACTTTAAGAAAAGTATGTTTTGTTTTTAACAAAAGATAATCTTTACATGTAACAGAAAAATATCCACATGCTTTTTTTGTTCTTTACTTTAAAATATAAATGTTTTTATATTAGTGGGACTAAAGAGGAAAACAAATGGCAGGAGATTCGGTATGATTTTTCAAACATCTAAGACTTCCTTAACATTTAACAGTGTTCTAAGAGCAACTAAAATACATATATGTCCATGAAATAGTAACATAATATGTTATTTCAAACTTACCTTGCTCCTAAGTTTTCAATGGTTATATATTCATCCTTTCTCACAACTTCAAACTGCAAGTGATGAAAAAAAACCCTAAAGTAAATTTCCAAAATTCTTTATTGTTAGCTTTTTAGCCTTTACATTTGAAAAAAAAGACAATAATAAAGTCATAGTGAATATATAACAAAACAGAATGGTTAGCAACATATAATCTTTTTAAAAATAACAAAGCAGAGTACCTTTAAAAACTGTTCTACTTTATACCACTGTAAGATTTAAATGTCAAATGTGAAATACAAAAATAGAATAAAGATTAAGATTCATTTCTACTTATAATTTTGGTTTATTGTAATCTAAAAATTCAACATGATACCTCATTAATTATAATCTATAGATACATAGTCATAGGAAGATATTTATAGGCTAAAATAGGTTCAGAAAGCCTAAAATTATTTTTAACCTTAGGTGGCACAGAAATAAACAATCCTTGGTTCATGATAATCTCATTGGTACACTCAGGGCAAGTTTAATTGTTTCTCTGTGTTCCTATTTTTAAATTTTCTTATTCTTAAAGATCACTTTTCATAAACCATAGGAATAGAAAGAACAGAGGAGCTAATCACTATCAAAGAATATATGGCTAAGATCTTATTATTACGTTTTCCAAATCTGCTTCAAGTCAAAAATACTATTCCAGTAATGGTAAACAAGAAAAGTGAGAAAAAGATACTTACCAAAATTTTAACAATTCCAGGTATCTCACATTGTAGCATCCTTACCATGTCACCTGTGCATCCTTCCTTTAAACACTTTTTCCCACTAAAACTCTAAAGTTATTAATAGAAAAACAATAAAAAGATAATTCACTAATGTATAAATCTGAGTACATTCAAACAGTTAGAAGCAGATGCTGCAATATGGTAAAATGAAAGCTATAACTAAACTTTTGAGTTAGCTGTTCATAGATTGCCCATGTCTTATATCAATGGATATGACTTCAGTGTCTTCTCTGATCATTTCTAGTTCATAATCTTTAAGGAGCTACATTACAGGATAAAATATATTTTCTGCTCTATGCAAAATAATTTTATGTAGATGTACAAATTAAGTAAAAATTAAAAACTATTGAAACTGGATACTTGAGGATTCCAGAGAAAAACTGAGGATTCCAGAGAAAAAGAGAAGTCTTTTCTCTGATTCTGATTTTGCTATTTCCTTTGGTTAAACTATTTATGTTTCTTTTATTTCTCCTTCTAAAGATGACTGACATTCATTGCCACACCAATCAAAGAAACTGTAAAGTATTTCATAGCACTTTAAAAAATGAATAACAATGCCTTATATATGCTTGTTTTTACAGTCGGCAGTGCTAGCTTACCTGTTTTATCTGTTTATACTTACAACAAATCTATAAAGGAGGTTTATCTTATCCTCAGTTTAGAACAGAAAAAAATTAGACTTGGTAATTAAATTACAAGCTAAATGTAATAAAACTAGTAAGTGACTTGAGCCCAGATCTACTGACTCCATATCCAATGATCTTTCTACTATATCACAATTGCTTTATAAGGTTTTTCTATTTTTGCACAATGCAAACCTTACAGGACAAAAGTAAACGAATCAATTTATCATAATTAGTTCACTAAACATTAATTAATATAGAATGGGCTTTGGATTTCTACTTCATTTTCAGTGGTAAACAGCTTAATTTATCATGTAACTAATACAATATAAACAAACCCAAATATGGAAACAAAAGTTTTTCCTTATTCTCATCCCTAAAAATAATTCTTAAAATTACATAATTATCCTTTCTGTGTGGTTATTAAGCAATTCTACTCTTTGATTCTACATCCTTCATGGGAATATATGCAACATTTCTATCCTTGAGGATTGACTTCTGGAGGGAAGAGAACAAATTGACAGAAATCACTAAGTAAAGCAACTAGCAAAATAGCCTCTGTAAAGAGCTGTTTAATAAATGATGATGATGAATGAGTATGGTGGGGAGATAAACATTAGAATGGAGAAAGAAAAAAGAAGGAAAAGAAAATGGGAATAGAAAGAATGAAGAAGACATAAAAAAGAGGAAGAATGCTACAGTAAAGTTTAAGAAAGAAAAGCAAATGTAATACCTGATCATTTTCACCTGGATACTTTAGATTCTTGAATTTTTTCCAACAAATTTTGTGGAAATAAACACAGCAACTTTTACTGCACATTAACTGAAAAAAACCCTTTGGGGGGAAGAAAGTAAGATGTTGATAATGGAAATAGCAATGTAGATACATAAAATATTACCTCAAATCATTTCTAAAATTGTAACTGAAAAGTTTTACACAGTATTCAAAATTTACCCGCAGAGATTATGATTACCAAAGAACTTTACATCTCTAAAGACTGAAAAATTATGACAGTTTAAAAAAAGAAAGCAGTGATTTTACAACAAAATAGTAGAAACTAAACCAGAAATATCTGTAGAGGAATACACAGTCTACTCCTCTTCATCTTCATTTTTATGTTCCTTTTTTCCTCCAGTTCCAACTCCACACCATTATTCTTTGAATTTCCTCTGTCATCCATCACCCACAGCTCTTATATGTTCCTTTGGTAACAGCACCTGAGCTACTGTGTTACCACAGGATATGGACTTTTTTGTATTTTCTACTGTAAATATCCTGGGAAATATACTCATTTCCTTTCAATTGGAATTCTGCTTAGATTATAAAACTCTAAACTATGTGCCTACGATTCTATGCTGCAACTGTGACTGGAACCCTGCATCCTTCCTGGGAAGGCTGAGGACCACATTACTAGGTCATCTAAACCAAACACAAAGGGCCTGGCCCTGACCACTGCACCTACTGGGTCAACTTACCAGTCTTCCATCCTAATGAACAGATCTTGGCTGTCTCTTTCTCTCCACCTTTTCTATCTGCTGTACTACATTACACCTTGCAACTGAGGTTTCAATTATGTTTTAAAGTGGGGTCTAATTGGTACTGATGGCCACATCTTATTCCATCTTGTGATTTCACAGTCTTATTCTAACTGAGCCAGAGAGACTTATTGAAAGTACTCTAATGCAGGATTTCTTCAAATCAAAACTGACCTAATCCCCTCCCTCTCTTACTCCATCACTCACTCACCAAGACCCACAGAAGGACAATACTCACTTAGATGATTACTGAGAATAATCTATCTTCTTAGTGAAATGCTACTATTTTCAACCTCTAATATGTCTAACTATAAACAAATTTTTAAATTATTTTCATTGTATGATTATAGGTAAAATAGTTGTAAATTTCAAAATACATGCTACAAAAACTTCCAAAACAAATTCACTCTTTTATTGACTCAGAATATATCTAAGAGATAGTCAACTTCTCAACTGGAGAGGCACTATAATTAAATTAACTACTTTTAATTTTATAATCACATTTAAAAAATAATTGGTAATTATAGTACCTTATAATTCGTGTTCTTTAAAATATCAGCTTCACAAGATCGCTCACAATCTAGATAACTACAAATGGTCTGTTTCATTATATTACTTTCAGCTGTCTTGATAAAATTATTGAGGAGACCCTAGATTTTAAAAGTAAAAAGAATTTTCATGAATTAGTAAGTATAAATTAAGACAATAATATTTCTAATGTTTATTGTAAGTAGTATGTCCATACAATGTCTCTTTTTGAAGAAGCTGTATACATATTTTTTTAAAAAACAGTAACAGAATAAATACATTTCCCTCATTCAAGGTAACTAATATATAGCAAGTCTTTAAATTAGAAATACTAAATTTTTGACTGAATGATGCAAACATAAAGGAGATATGGATATGTTTGAAACTGCACTTCAGCATCCTAACTTATACCATAACACTTGCCATGTTCCTATCAAGAATTACTTGATTATACACACACACACACACACACACACACACACGAGTCAACTCCTAGGATAATACATTGGCACCTGAACTACTACAGTGGTACAACATGTCATACACTGCAATAAAGGCAAAGGTACAGTATTGAAATACATTTCCTTTTCTTAATTTTATTTTTTAAAATCTTTCATTAATACATGTTTACTTTACTTGTGTGGAGTTGGTACATGTCATAATACAATTTAATTCTTTTTTTCAGCCCCTTTCTCTTCCCCTCCCCATTCCCTCCATCTCTTAAATATCTTCCAATGCTAATAGTTACAACTTGAAATATAATTTCACATTTAAAATGCTGATTAAATATTAGTGAAATACATAATATGGTGTTTAGACAACATCTTTAATACTTATTCTTAGAAATATCATATTAAATTTCCAATAGAATTATTTTTAATATTTTAAAGGTATATGATAGGACAAATAATCATCTACAGATTATTTTATGAATATCAGTCACATGTAGAAAAAATTGAGAAAATCTGTCAGAAGGCAGAATAAAAAGATAAAAAATATGAAAGAAATAATACTAGTGAATCAGTCCAGTATGCAAAGAATCTGATAATAAGCACTGAAAAACGAAAAAATTAAGAATAAAGTAGTAACAAATAAATCAGGAAAATATACCAGAGTAAAAAACAAGTTCAAAACACTGTCGGCATGAAAAATTTTCCTTTAAAACTCCTAGAACAAAAATAGAAAAATAGAAAACAGATCACATGCAAGTTTTGAAAATCAGAGTAATATCAGATTTTCTCAAAATAATAAATATTGTAAGACAAAAGATAAAAAAATACTTTCAGAAATGAAAAATTATTGTCAACTTATAATGTTCAGGCAAGATATAGATGAAATATGACAAAGGTAAATTATTTTAACACTTAAAAGTTTGCAAAAAAAATTTACATCCCAAACAAGCACTCTTTTATGGGAAGCTGCTGGAGTAGTTGCAACACTAAAACAAGAGAGTTAACCTTAAAAGAGGAAAATTTGAATTCTAAGACACATAGAGTTCCACATAAGAGAAAAATAATGAGTGCTTCCATGGTAAAGTCAATTTAATAAGAATTTAACCTACTGATAAAATATGAGAATAACTGTGTGTGTGTGTGTGTGTGTGTGTGTGTGTTCGCGCGTGCGCACACACACAGGGATATTAAGGTGTATCTGTATTAAGTGGAAAGTAAAAATAATACCTGAATTGAAAAAAATCTTAAAATAGCAGTATTTTTTTTAAGAAATAGGTAAATGAACAAAGAAGGATGTTTAGAAGAGTTTGTGTTACCTTTAGGAATTAGAGATGACAGCAGAAACTTAATTTTTAAGTACTTTAAAAAATGCTTTTTTTTTTTGGCAAACTGCATACCTTGCAAAATAAACATTCATCTCAAGAGCTAAGATAATAGAGAAGACTATTTTACAAGGAAGACAAGTAAAAAAGAGATGGCTTTAGACAGGTATAGAAGTTCAAAACCTAAAAACTGTAGTAAATCAGTTAAAAATCATATGATTATCTTAACAGTACCAAAAACAATCTGTATAGTCTATTTATTACAGAGCCTATCATATTAAACTGTTCTACTGTAAATGGAAATTCTTAATTTCTCTTTTAGTTTTGTCAATTTTGTCGTATAATTTGAGGATCTGTTAAGAGAGCTACATAAATTTCGAGTTGTCATGCTTTAGAATAATCAAATTTTGTATTTTTATGAAATATCTTTCTTTATTTTGAGGAATGGTTTTGGTCAAAAAGTCAGCTAAAATATAAGAATCTAGAAGGTTTAAAGTAAAAGTTTAAAAAGATGTCATTCAAACATTCACCATGAACAATCTGGTATAGCTGTTTGTGTTAAACAAATTAAAGTGACTTACATAGCTTTGAATAAAAACTACCCAAAAGATAAAGAACACCAGGAGGTATGGGGAAATTACAATCTCATATTTTCTTAATAATATAAACTGGTACAATTTTTCTTAGAGGCCATGTAGAAATATGTTGTAGCAACGTTCTAAGTAGGTAAACATCTGCTTCACAATTCCACCCTTACAAATTTACTTTAATGGAATGATGTGAAAATATGCAAAGATCATTTTATGTAAGAATAAAAAACTGTAATATTTAAAATAAACTAAATGTTCAATTGGAAAGACCGGATTAAATTATAGTTATATGAGGTACTATGCAAAAATAATGTTCTCCAACAATCTAATTACAGGCAATTAAAAATACTCTGTATTTCTAGAACACAAATGCAAATCTATAACATTAAACCAATTTAGTAAAATAAAAGGTATTGAGCATCTTCACCAGTAAGTCTGTGTGGAAAGACATAAATGAAAATGTTAGCCAGGACTGGTGACACATCCCTATAATTCCAGCATTCTAGAAGACTGAGGAAGGAGAATACAAACTTCATTACCAGCCTGAACAGCTTAGCAAGACTGTGCCTTAAAATGAATAAAAAAAAAGCTGGGGATGTAGCTCTGTGCAAATGCCCTAGATTCGATACCAGTGCCACAAAGAAAAGGAAAGGAAATGAAAGGAAAGGAAAGGGAGATGAACAGAATAGAAAAGAAAAGAAAAAAAGGAAAAGGCAAAGGAAAAGAAAAAAGAAAAAGAAGGCTAATAATGGCTTCTCCATTTGAACAAATACATGTAAATTTTACCTTTATCTTTGTGCATTTTTGCCAAGTTTTATGAACAAAGCATTAACTGCTTTACAAATTAATAATAAAATAATGGTGAATATAATTTTAAAAAACACATTTAACTATTACATTTGACTCTAACCATGTAAAGTACTAGACTAGCATGGATACTAATCTTCTTATCTTGCTTACTACCATACTTTTCTCACTTGTTGAATCATACATTGCACCCTAGGTAATAAAAGCTCAAGCTTTTTTCTATGAAAAGCTAATTTCCAATAATAGAAAGTGCTTCCTATAGAATATCATGTAACTGGCTTAAATAATACTTCATCAAAGATGATTCTGATTAGTCACAGATAAAAAGTTATTTCTTACTTTAAAAGTTGTTGGTAAATCTTCATCTTCTGTAGGATCTATGTCAAACCAATGATCATTTACATCTCCTATTTCTTGTAAACTTTTATGAAATTCTAGCAGCCCTCCATTATATCTGTAAGGTATTTTAAAATATGGTTAGACTGAAGGGTACTCTAGCAATGTATAGTTTAGCAATGAGGTAACAAGTAACTTTTTTTGTGTTAAGTAGGGTGGTGATAACCTCTGGCATGCTATGCAAATATAAATACTAGAACTCTCACCTGTGGTAGAATGAGATGACATACAGGTGGAAGGCAGGCAATAGATTATGTAGTAATTCAATGTTAAATAGTATGGGAGCCACTATAATTAAAGGAATGGTAGAGTTAGTTGGCTTTTGTTAACTGTCTTGGAGGTCTTGAAGAATGATAGGCATATGATAGCCAACTATTGATTCAGGACACACTATGAAAACAAGATGGCCTGTGTGGCAGCATTTAAAGGGACTCATCTCCTATATTCATAAAAATAATCTGTGCTCTAAAAAGGGATAGATGTAATCATAAAGTCTCATTAAGTAGAGACTATGTGAAAATATCACCAGAGATGCATATATCCGAAGAAGATGCCTTTCCTCTTCATTATCTTCCTCTGCCCTGTTAGTTCCTTCAGAAAGTATGTCTTAAGTTCAGATAAAGGAGGGCCCAAGTAAGAAAACAGAGTCTCTGTCCAGGAAAAAAATTGTTCACTATAAGCATTGCAGAGCCTACTTGTATACAAAGGCTGAAACATGCATTAGAATATTAAAAGTATAAACCAATGGGCAAAGACAAAGCTGGATAATGAAGTGTATGCTAATAGGGAACAACTTTTACAGAATTCAAGATAAACTTTCCTAGAAAAGACCCATGAAGTCAGGCTTAAGATGCTGCCAAAAATGCTCCTAAAAATTTGGATAAAGATGTGGTATTTTTATACAGTGGAGTACTACTCAGCTATAAAGAAGAATAAACTCGAGGCTTTTATAGGTAAAGGGATGCAATTAGAGATCACACTCATAAGTGAAATAAATCACACTCATATGTGTAAACATCGTATTATCTCCCTAGTGTAAGAAACTGAAAGAGTAAATAAGAACCAAAATCTACAACAGATATTGTGAAAGGGAAATAAACTATTCAAGAGGAAAGAACAACTGGGATGGGAGAAAGGAGAAAAGAAGGAAAGGAAAAGAAAAAATATAAATATAAAGAAAAAAAAACACAAGATAGCTAAGATAATTATACTACTATTTCTTGTAGTTCATTGAAAAGAACGCTTTGTGCTTATACTGTTTGGTCAATTCTGCATGCCTGTATCTTGTAATCTGAGGAACCACTTTGAAGATAACAGTAGGCAATATAGTAGTCATTG
Organism: Cuniculus paca; assembly: GCA_004365215.1. Classification (NCBI taxonomy): domain Eukaryota; kingdom Metazoa; phylum Chordata; class Mammalia; order Rodentia; family Cuniculidae; genus Cuniculus; species Cuniculus paca. The sequence continues at coordinate 2,991 of RJWT010002407.1, read as the reverse complement.
TTAATTTCCCATTATCTTGTTATAAATTCTTTACCATTGTTTTTATTGCTTTTTTCCTTTAAAACAACAACAACAATAATAATAATGGCCTCTTGTAAATGGGGTAGAAATGCTGGAAATTTCTTGGAGGAGTAAAAATGAGTCAGAAGACTCACAGAGGCAAGATGTTAGAATGGACTTACTGCATAAGGACATAGAAATAAGGCTGCAATGTGGCTCAGGAATAAGAGGAAAGGGTTAGCATGCACGAGGCTCAGAGTTCAATCCCCAGCAACACAGAGAACAAACAACAGAGAACCCATCACTAGACAATGCAGACAGTGTTCCTGGGAAGGCTCACAGGGCACTTCATTTGTTAGTACGGTGAGAAATGCAGAGCAATGACGACACCAACGACTGAGAATCTCAGTAATGGGCTGTCCTCTAGAGGACAGGGATGAAAGTAACCATGTTGCCATACAACTGAGTTTTTTAGTGTCAGTGATCTAGCAAATGAATTCTTTCCAATGCTTGTAAGTAAAGAAAATAAAAAGTAGTTTGCATAAAAAACTATAAAAAGTAGTTGTAAGGAAGGACAGCAGTACACATTCTTTGTCTTGTCCCATGATATTAATTCTGCTACTGTGTCGCAATATAGACTGAAGAGATTTTGATTATCTTTGCATTTTGTAAAGCATAGTGTTAGCCCACTAAACTCATGGCACCATATTAATTGGACCTAGCAAATGGGAAGACTTCTAAATATCTTAGTGAAAAAAAAAAAAAAAGGCATGCCACAGAAATAGGAGATGAACAAACAAAAAGCTATCATGCAGGTGACACTTTTAGGTGTAATTTGGCCCAGCAGTAATAATTCATAGAGATTTGCTCAAGTAAACCCTGATTCATTCCACAAATTTCACTAAACCAGTATTTTCCGAGGGAGGTTTCTGATTTTTAACTCCAGGCTGGAGCTCTAATAAAGGCTTGTATTGTTCATTGTGGATTCCCTCATAGATCTTTAGCATTTACATTTCATAGTTGGGTATTTTATGAATGATTATTTTATTAACGTCTCTATCCTTCATCATACTATGTGCTACATGAGGGTAAGAACTACTCCCCATCACCTAGCACAGTTTCTGGATTATGACAGATGTTTAGTAAATAAAATAAATGAATAATGCTACAAAGGCTAAGGTTTTCCATTTAGGAAGTAAATAGATAATCTATATAAGTTCTTCTGTACAATATCACTTTCTTAAAATACAAAATAACCAACATTCCTCAAACTCAGCATTTGAACCCTTTCAACTTTTTATAAACAAACTTAAACTTTAAAAAACTATCCTAAGACACTGGTGATAGTACTAAAAATTATAACTATCATTCATTTATTAAGTACAACATATTTTGTGTCCCAGTCACTATTAATCACCTATGACATCCTTATGAGGGGGAAACTACTATTAGTACCATTTCAGAGATTAAAAACATAAAGGTTAACAACATTAATTTTCATAGGTTAAGTGCAAGATAATGTACATGGGTCCAGGTCTGTCAGACTCCAAAGCCTATGTTCATAATATTAATGCTAGGCTGCCTCTTATTGCCATGGCTTTTCAAGTTTGCTATTTAATATTTTTAAACATATTAAAGAAATTATCTATAGGAAAAGATAAAAAAGAACAAAACAGTCTGCAAAGATAAATATCATGATCCCTTTTATACTGTTAAATTTTATTCTCATTTTACAATGTTGAAAGTTGACACTAAAGATCTACCTAGTAAATGAAATCCTTACCTCTTTTGAGCACATCGAAGTAAACCACGTCCAAAATAGACCAAAGACATAAAGTTTTCACAAATTTCATTTTCTTGGATCACCATCTTCATCACCAGAAATTTATTCTCTGCTTCTGTATAATCCTATAGTAACATAAACTAGGTTGAGCTGATGTGGAAAACATTTCTTTCTTTTACAATAAAACATTATTTCCCAAACTGGAGAAATAAGGGCAACTTTAAGAGTGATGAAGTCATCCTGTAATTTTTTCACATCTCTAATCTTAGCATCTAGTATGCAATTACATAATCTTATTGCCTAAAATATTTATTTATAAACAAATGTGCAACATCAGCATTCAAAGTGAAAAATTATTGCAATATTTTTATATATAAAAATGACAAATATTACTTGCCAAAATAGGGGCTTTCTGAAATGATTAGAGCACAATTCTTTGCAACTCTTTTCAATTTTTTTGCATTGTAGCACAGATCTTCCTAATTTTTCAAACAGAAAATAAGTAACTTCTTTAAAATTTTTGGCATTATAGATTGAATCCAGGACCTTTACATAAAAAAGTGTAACTATATCCCCACTACTTTTTAAAATTTTGAGACAGGGTCATATTATGTTGGCAGGTTTTGGAGGTTGGGCCCAAACTTGTGATTCTCTTGCCTCAGTCTCCCGGAGTGCTGGGATTACAAGTGTGTACCACTGAACCCAGCTAAGAAGTGGCTTCTTGACTGTAGACATACTTCCTTTGGGGGAAGCAAATCTTTATCATAAACAATGCAGAAGATCTGTATCAATTATGATATACTCTTCAGTCATAATAAAACAGGAATAATGACATTGGTTTCTCTGGAAAAAATTAAAATGGTGGATGACCTTGTTTAAAAATATTTAAGTACATCACATAAAATAATAATTTGTATTGCATGAAATTACTTAAAATAGAAATGTTTTCATTTTCAGTGTTATAAACTGTAATTCATCTAACAAGTCATAATTATATATTTAATTTATGAAACCAAGTAAAGAGTATAGATTTGGAAACAGAAAGAGTAAAGAAATATCAAGGTTGCAATGAAAAGAAGGAAACACAAATATCAGAAAAAGAAAGAAGCCAGATGTGGTGGCACATGCCTGTAATCCCAGCACTTGGGAGGCTGAGGCAGGAGGACTGCTGCAAGTTTGAGACTAGCCTGGGCTACAAAGTGAGCTCA
>RJWT010002406.1:25003-41139 GCA_004365215.1 Cuniculus paca | reverse complement strand
CACAGAGTTCCTCCCTAACTCTTCTTTATCCGTTCAAGTCCAGATTTGCCTGGACCTCTAGGCTGACCGGTTACCAGGCTATGTGTGAGTGACTCAGTCAGGAGAGCAATGTGGGAACAGAGGTCGTAATGTCAGGCATCCAGTGGTGTGAAAGCAGCAGACTCAGATTAAAACCCGGGGTTCAACTTCAAGTTCTGCTGTTCATTCACTGTGAGAAACTCTTCAGATGAAAATGGGTCTTATAATACCATGTATTTATGAAGCTACCATGGCTTGATGTCTGTAAAAGCACCATAATAATGCTGGGCAAAGTACTACACACCTGTAATTTCATCACTCTTTAAGGCTGAGGCAGGAGGACTGCCTGGGCAATTTGGTGGCTCAGCAAGACCTTGTCTCAAAAACAAAAAACAAAACAAAAACAAACAAACAAAAACAGGAGGTGGGTATCTGGGGTGTACCTCTATGCAAAAACCCTGGGTTCAATCACCAGAACTCCAGAACTGTGAGGGAAAAAAAAAGGATTATACCTTACAAACCATAGTGCATGATGGTAATGATGGTGAAAAGGAAGAAAAAGACAAGAGTAGTAATAAACAGGAGCAGCACAAAATTAAAACAACCATTTCTTCTGGGTGGGAATGAAACAGAATTTGGAAAACTGTGTGAGAAGAATTGGTGCATTTCCCTCATCCCTTTATATCTGCAGAGATCACTGAGTGAATATTTACCAGCCCTTACTATGTCACAACAATAAGGCAGATCTAGTTTCTGTGTTGTAAGACAATCCATGTATAGGTGAAAATACAATGGAGATAGATGGACTTTTCCTGGGTGTAGCTGTGAATGAGAGTTTGAAGGGCTGATTATATTTAAACTGAGCTTCAGAGGATTTTAATAGGGGAGGAAATAAGGAAAGGGAGTTCTAGGCTGAGCAAATGACCTGGGAAAAGGCCTGGAAATGTCAAAATGGTGGTGATTTTAAGGAGCAGGGAGTAGTCTATTGTGACCAAAGACAGTTGTGTGGGAGAGGGAGTCAGATACATGGCCTGAGGTGGGCTGTGCGAAGAGGGCTCTGGTGAGTAGCTGGTGCTAGATTCTGAGTCCACCCAGCCCTTAGGTCTTTTCTCTTTGCATTACCCTAGTTTTTAGAAAAGATTTTTCTTGAAAGTTGTATGTATTTGTAACTGCTCACCTACTTTCCCTTCTTTTTAATAATACACAGTCAGCCTTCTTTATCTGTGGGTTCTATGTCTGTGGGTTCAATTTCAGGTGAAAAGTACTCTAAAAAAATTAATATACTGAACATGTCATTATCTCCTAAACAAGAAGTACAAAAGCTATTTACAGAACATTTACCTTGCATTAGGCACTGTAAGTCATCTGGAAATGATTTAACATGTACAGGAGGAGAAACAAAGATCATATGGAGATCATTTTATAAGGAACATGAATATTCACAGGTTTGGGGCCAGGGGCTCTGGAATCAATCCTGTAGTCATCGAGGGACATTTGACTGTATATACAAGCTGTTGTGTCCTTATTGCTCTCTGTCTGTACTACTAATAAGTTATAAATTAATTTAACAAGCTGTTAAATCAAAATGGTCTATGCCTCTCATTTGACAAATAAGCCTTCATAATCACCTTGAAGACCAGTTCTCATGTTTTGTTTTGCATTGATTTTTGAGGTACTGAGATTGAGCTATTCAGGGAGTTTGTGATGCTGAACAAGTATTGTACTGCTGAGCTACAACATCGATTCTTTTTAATTTTTATTAAAAATTAAAGTTGTCCAGGCTGGCTTCAAATTTACCATCCTCCTGCTTCAGCCTTCCAAATAACTGGGATTACATGTGTGCACCACTATGTGCAGCAATACCAGGTTTTGATTGATAATTTTTAGACTCTGCGGAGCATCATTTCTCCCTTTTCCTTAGCCTGTCTCCTTTCACCACTTTGGCTTTCCATTCCTAACTCTATCTCATTCTGTGGCACCCATCTCTTGAGTACATGAGGGGATAACACAACCCATATAGCTAAGATATGCCCACTGCCCTAACAGTTACCTCATGGGACCTAGGGCTATATATATCAGGAATCTAGGCAGTGGTAGTTCCAGGAACACCAGTCTTTTCTGGGGCACAGACCAAGGGCAATGGCCCAGGAAGGCCTTGGAAATGAGCAGGGACCCTAACACATGAAGCATGCTGTAAAAAGAAAGTGACACAGATTTGGAGCAGTCACTTTTCTTAGCCTTTGACACAGTGGGGAGAGACAGGCCAGAGGAGGGGCTTCTGCAGTGCTGGCCCAGGGCAAGGCCATCTCTTGCTTGGGCTTCAGAGTAGAGCTGTGATGAGCCACTTCTTAGCTTTGCTGAGATTTTGAGTTTGTAGAAGACTTGCCCGCAGACTTCTTGTTACCTACAGGTGTCATGGATAGAGAGTTACAACCTTTCATCTTGATTCATGTTCCAGGAAGCTCTCCAAGCCCCCACAGGGGAGTGCTTTCTAAAAGTGTTTGAGTATTTTGAGAGAACAAGAAGCAAATCCCTAGTGAATCACTAGATTCCTAGTGAACTTTTGAAGTGAGTTTACTCTATATCTCAGTGGACAACAATCTTGGGAAGACAATATATTTGTTCACCACAAGAATATTAGGAAAACTTCATAGGCTTACTAAAGAAGGGGTTACTCAAGGATATTCTCTATCGGAAAATACTGGTCTGAATGGCTGTAAGAAAACAGCAATTATAAAATAAAGTAGGTCACTTCCATAAAGTGATATTTCACTCTTCCCTTTTCCTTCTAGCCATACCAGAGCTGGACAAGAAGTAGGATGTGTTGTAGTATGGACACAGCTTGCTCAGAGATAGATACATTGCAGAGAGCATGGGTGAAAAAGCATGTTGAACTCATGGGCAGGTCTTGTCACTAGAGAGAAAGATGAAAAAAAAATACAACACCTAAGTATTATTTCATACTATGATATTCAGATCGTCAAAGCTGGAAGAGTCTTTGGAACTTTACAGATGGGAAAAGGGCTTGCCAAAGGTGTAAGAGAAAGGATCTGTCTTTGGCTATCTTCTGAGCTTCTCCTCTCCTACCCTTGCATTCTTTTCATGGCTTCATCTCAACCTAATATTTAGTTCAAACTTCTCTAGACCAGTTAAATGGGGCCTCTTTCTGTTCTTTGCAAAGGAATAGGGAAACTGTAATATTTTTCCTGGGAGGAAGAGATATATATCAGGGTTCCATGACTGAAGTACTTCCATCTAGCCTCCAGGAAAGGAGCTTGGTGTATTTCCTGGGAGCTGCTAGTTCCCTGGCACCCGAGGCACAATTGCTGTGGGCTGAGTGACATAGTCACAAGGCAGATTCTTATCACTCCAATTCCTACTTCCACATGGGCTTCTTAGAATAATGGTGACAGTAAGATAAAAGTAATAAGTAGGGAAAATCTAACATAGTGAAAATACTGGTAGTAATCAAGACAAAAATTATAGTTCCCATATCGGTAGGGACTATTAACTGTTCCAGTCTGGCTTAACTGGAGACAGATGACAGACAATAGGAACAGAGATGGGAAACTTGATCAAGAGGCTAGGGAGTGGCCCATGAGGTAATTGTGACTGCCATTCTGTGTTCATTCTTTGGACTCAACTCTCTTCTTTTAGTCCCTCCTTAGGTCTCTGCCTTTCTTCTTTTCTGCTTAGCTCTAAGTCTATATATCCCTTGCCTCAGGCCTATAGGTGTCACAGATGGAGAGTTACAACCTTCCATCCTGGTTTGTGCTCCTCCATGCTCCAGGAAGCCCTCCAAACCCCCATGGGAGAATGCTTTCCGAAAGTGTTTGGTCATTCTGAGAGAATCAGAAGCAAATCTCAAGTGTTGAGCAGACCCTAAAGAATGGTTCTCCCTTGCTAGTCTCTGCCTATCCTGGCCCTGGGGTTCGTGAGTGGGGAGAGTAGTAACAGTTCACAAGTTCTGTTTCATCTGCTTCTCTTGGCAGGGTGAACCTGGGACGTGGAACATTTCTGTAAGTTCCCAAGGAGCCAGTGTGCCAGATGACTAATTGCCAAGATACATGGTTTCTCTTATATAAGAACCCCAAAATATAAATAATTTAAAGAGCAAAATGAAAGATAGAGAATAGGAAACATGGAGCTAAATCTTTTGCAAATGGGAAGGAGGCCAAGAGATGTGTGTGTGTAGGGGGGGGGAGTAAAAAGAATTAAAACATGTTATATACATGTACCAATTCCACATGATGAATTTTATATACTGCAAACATAAATAAACAAATGCAAAAAAGACCACAGTGAAAGACAGAGAATAGGAAACATGGAGTTAGATCTTCTGCAACTGTGTAGGGGGCTAAAAGATGAAGGGAGAAGGTAAGGAAAGAAGGGAATGGAGAGTAAAAAGAATTAAAATGTGTTTTGTACATGTATGAATTTTCCATGAGGAATGTGATCATTATGTACAGTCAATATGTACTTACAAATTTTTTTAAAAAATTTAGAAAAGATTATACTGACCTACCATCACCTGGTTCTTTTCTCCTGTAACCTCTTTACATTCTACATTTTAGTTTAGGATCACAAAATTTTCCAAGATTCTTGTAGTCAGATAACAGATTTCTATTCCTTAGGTAATCTCCATTCTCAGGGCACTTTACAGTGATTCTCAGAGCAGAAACAAAGAAAAAGAGCCTGTGTTGAAGACTGGGCTGAGACAGCCTGCACCTGCCTGTGCCTACTGCACACTAGTGTTCATGGTGTTGTACCCTCTGCTTTCCTCACTCAGGTTTGCTCAAGGTCAAACATTCTCACTGCTGCTATCAGTTCACTGTCAGTGGGTTTCTGCCAATGAGGCATTCTCTTCCCTGCCTCCACCCCTGTAAAGTGAGAAAGGGCTACTCTGGGTAGTGTCTGCTAAAGAAAGCCCAACCTCTGCTTTCCACTGCTATCAGAAGATCCTGGAATCACAGGACTTGGTTTCACATCTTGGTTCCACTTTACCAAGTCATGTGAGTTTGTGTGACTTGTTTATTATCTTTTAGATTATCCAGCTTCCTTATATATAAAATAAGACATTATGTATAACTCATGGGGAGCTTTTGAAAGATGAATGAGATCCATAAAGAATATCCAGCCTAAGACCTGGTACATATTAACCATTTCATACAATTTGGTCCCTTTCCAAATGTCTCCTACTATGAACATGATTTCACCTTGATCTGAGAACTAATTTTAGGGCTGAAGGCCTTGCATGATAGCATTCATAGCAAGAATGATAGCAAGATCTCTTCTAACTTCATGATACTTGCTAGGTTGGCAAGAAGTACAAATGTCTTCATTTTCCCAATGTCCATAAAATGTACTAAAATTAAGCTAAAGCTAACAAAACAAGCAATATCTTAAAATTCTCAGTAAGATTTTCTCAGTGTACTGAAATAAGTTTCATCATTACAACTCATGACAAAAATTTCATGCTTCAGAAAAATGATAAATATTGTATCATCAACCTTCAGGATTACTCATGGATAGTTAAAATCTCAAATAAGAATCTACAGCATCAATCGGATTTCAAGGCTCTGGAGAGAGGGTCAGACCTTTTCTAAAAATTCAGGATAAGATAGAAGGGAAGATCTCTTCAATAGAGGGCAGCATGGGCCAGGCATGGATAAGCCCACCAGCGGCCAGTGAGTGACTTGTGCAGTAGAGAAGGCTACAAAGATGACCTGTCCAGTTTTTGTTTCATCTCCTGAGTTATGGAATAACTGAACATACTCTAGACAACAGGTGTAAGGTGATAGCTTGTACTCTGTCCCTGACTTCTCTAGGAACTTTTCTCCTTTGAGATATATACACCTGGGAATGTAAACAGGTGACTTCTTTATTTCAGGTAAGAAGGAATTCCTTCCATTTTCAAAGAAAAGTAAAGCATGTAGCAACTTTGCATTCCAGTGGTGAACTCTAGTATAAGGACAAATTTAGAACAAGAGCAGGTGAGCTTGTGGTAGTCTTTTGTGCCCTTAACTGATTTCCTGGAGACTGTTGTAATAAAACTAGGATGTCAATTTCAAGATATTTAAAGGAAGATCTCAAGTTTTCATGTGGGATCTGTTTTAAATATGTCAGCATCTTGGTTACTTTTCTCTTGTTGCTGAGACAAAATACACTGATGCCCAAAATTAAGGAAGGAAAAGTTTATTTAGCTCACAGTTTGTGGAGGTTTCAGTCCATAATCACCTGGCTCCAAGGTAGGGTGGCATGGCCAAGGGGCAACAGTTCAAGACAGCAAAAGCAACAAGAGGCCCTGTGACCTCAACCAAACAGAGAGCTTTGGAGCACCATGTGAAGCCTGGTAGAGCCCTGCTCCATGACCCCAAAAAGCCAGGAAGCATCAGAGTGTTGTGTTGGGCCTGATAGGGGTCTGCCTAGCCAACTCCACCCAGCTGGGAAGACTCAGTGCCCACATGGGGCCTGGTAAAGCCTCACCCACAACCCTAACCAGTTGGGAAGATTTGGAGCACCATGTGGAGTCTGGTAGGGACCTGCACTGTGACTCAAACTAGGCAAGGAGCATCAGAACACCACACTGGACCTGGCAGAGGTCCACTCAGAAAACTCCACCCAACTTGGGAGCTTTGGTGCCCTGGGAAAGACCCATCTGACTATCCCACTCAGTCAGGGAGGCCTCCTCTGCTATGGACAGTCAATGCCAACTCAGGAAGTAATTGGGACTTTGCATTCAGCTACCCCAGAGAAACACAGGAAAATGACAAAATGAAGGAGTAAAATTCAATCTTAAACCTCCAGACCATCCCAGACAAGTCCAGTGATGGACTGGAAATAAAGTGTAAGTCGCACACTTGAACCTTCTGAAATCATAGCAACTGAAGTAAAGAAACAACTCCATGAAGCTGTAAAAGAAATCAGATCTGAAATAATCTCCCAGGTAAGAAAGAAATGATAAATGTAATGCAAGAAATGCTGAGCACATCTAAAGAAGACATAGTTAAAAAAAATAGAGGAGCACTGCAAAAGAATGGAGACCTTGAATGAACAATATAAGAAAGAATTAGAATGCATGAAACAGATTCAAAGAGATATCCAGAAAATCAAAAATTCCATAGAAAGCTGGGAAAACTGCTTGAACAAATGTGAAGATAGACTTTCAGACCTCCAAGACATGATTGCAGCTAGTGACCTGGAAAGGAAATATCCTTTAAAAATCACAAGGAATCAGGAAATAGCAATTCAACAGTTGCAAGATGATGCAAAGATAAACAATATAAAACTGATAGGTGTAAACAAAAAAGGAGTCAACACAAATGATATAGAAAGACTATTTACAGAAATAATCACAGAAAGTTTCCCAAGCATGGGAAAAGAATCTGACATACAGAGAGGTCAAGCATATAGAACTCCAGTTAGCCATAGCCAAAATAAATCTACACCCAGACATATAATAATCAACATCCAAAAAACTCAGAATAAGAACAGAATATTAAAAGCTGCTAGAGAAAAAAAATTGCCTATAAAGGAAAGCCCATCATAATCACAGCAGACTTCTCAGCACAAATGATCAAGTCAAGAAGGGTGTGGAGTGAAGTATTCTAAATTCTAAAGGAAAATGACTTCCTACCCAGATTGAGGTACCCTGTAAAACTATCCTTCAAAATTGATGGAGAAATAAGATACTTCTACAACAGAGAACAACTGAAGAACTTCATGACAACCAAACTGACCCTACAAAGGATGCTGAAAGATATTCTAGATAGACATAAAAATAACTACAACTTCAAGAACACCAACAGAAAAAACAACCAAGCAGGGCAAACAGTTAAACAGAGGGGAAAGGTAAAGAATCAACAGCAGAAACATAATGAAAGAAATAAGCCAACATATACCAGTTATAGCCATTAAGGTAAATGCCCTCAATTCATCAATTAAAAGAAACAGACTGGCAGGATGGATCAAGAAACAACATCCAACCATATGCTCTATACAAGAAATACATCTAACTCGAAAGGAAATTCATAGACTGAAAATCTAAGTATGGAAAAAAAATACTTCATGCAACAAGGACCCAGAAAAAAGCAGGGGTAGTTATTCTGTTTGCAGACAATATGAACTTCAAACCAAGAATGTTCAAAAGAGACAAAGAAGGTCACTATATACTGGCTAAGGGAAAACTTCAAGAGGAAGGGATAACAATCTTAAACATATATGCACCAAATACAGGAGCATCCAGCTACATAAGAAAGGAAAATTAATAGAAAGGAAAATTAAATAAGCAATAACACAATTATAAAAAGAGACCTTAACACCCATTTGACACAAAGAAACAGATCAATTAGACAAAAAATCAGCAAAGAAATAACAGAATTGAATCAAACTTGTGAACAAATTGACTTAGTAGACATGTACAGAGTATTCCACCCAACAATACAATACACATTTTTCTCAGCTGAAAATTAGACATTTTCTAAAATAGACCATATAGTAGCCCATAGAACATGCTTAAGTAAATGTAAACGAGTCAAAATTATCTCATGCATATTATCTGACCATAGTGCCCTGAAATTGGAAATTAATGACTAAAGAAACCTCAACAAATCCATAAACACATGGAAATGAAATAATACCCTCTTGAATAACCAATGAGTCATACAGGAAATTAAAGAAGAAATTACATAATATCTACAAGCAAACAAAAATGCAAACACAACTTTCTGGAATCTATGGGATGCAATGAAAGCAGTCCTCAGAGATGAATTTATTGCAGCGAATTTTCATATCAGGAAGACAGAATGAACACAAATAAACAACATGATACTATGCCTCAAACATCTAGAAAAAGAATAGCAAGTCAAGCCCAAAGCCAAAAGAAGTGAGAAAATTATAAAGATCAGAGCAGAAATTAAAGAAATTGAGACTAAGAAAACAATACAAAGAAATAATGAATCAAAGAGTTGGTTCTTTGAAAGAATAAATAAAATTGATAAGCCCCTAGCCAACCTTATTTAAAAAAGGAAAGAGAAAACTCAAATCCATGCAATAAGGAATGAAAAGGGTGAAATCACTACAGACCCTGTGGAAATACAGAAGGTCATCAATACCTACTTCAAAAACCTTTACTCTCATAGGTTCAATAACACAGAAGAAATGGACAGATTCCTAGAAACATGTGAACTACCAAAGCTGGATCAAGAAGATGTAAAAATGCTGAATAACCCAATTTCAGTTAAGGAAATTGGAAATGTAATTAAAAACTTACCAACAAAGAAAAGCCCAGGTCCTGATGGATTCACAGCTGAGTTCTACAAGAAATTCAAGGAAGTCTTAATGTCAACTCTCCTCAAACTTTTCAATGAAATGGAAAGGAAAGCACGTCTCCCTAACTCATTCCTGGAAGCAAATATTACTCTGATACTAAAAGCAGAGAAAAACCCAACCAAAAAAGAGAACTAAAGACCAATCTCTCTAATGAACACAGATGCAAAAATCCTCAATAAAATACTGACAAACAGAATGCAGCAAATCATCAAGAAGATTACACACCACGACCAAGTGGGATTCATCCCAGGAATGCAGGAATTGTTCAACATATGCAAACCAATAAACGTAATACACCATATCAACATAGCCAAAGACAAGAATCACATGATCATCTCAATAGATGCAGAAAAAGCTTTTGATAAAGTCCAGCACTCATTCATAAAAACATAAGGAAAATCAGAATAGATTGTCTTTACCTCAATCTGATAAAAGCCATATATGAAAAGCCAACAGCCAAGTCTTAGTAAATGAACAAAAACTGAAAGTTTTCACTCTAAAATCAGGAAGAAGACAAGCAGGTCCACTATCACCATTCCTATTCAATATAGTGCTGGAAACATTAGCCAGAGCAATTAGACAAAAGAAAGAAATCAAAGGAATAAGGATAGGAAAGGAAGAAGTTAAATTATCATTATTTGCAGATGACATGATACTTTACCTAGAAGACCCCCAAAACTTCATTGAAATACATGTAGATGTAATGACCACATTCAGTAATGTAGTGGGATACAAAATAAACACTCAAAAATCAATAGCACTCCTGCACACAAACTACAAAGTCACTGAGAGACAAATAAGGGAAACCACACCCTTCACAATAGCACCAAAAAATGAAATACTTAGGAATAAATCTAACAAAGGAAGTAAAAGATTTATACATTGAAAATAACAGTGCCCTGAAAAAAGAAATCGAAGAGGATTTCAGAAAATGGAATGACATTCCTTGTTTTTAGATACAAAGAACATTGTGAAAATGGCCCTTCTCTCAAAATTATTATACAGATTTAATACAATTCCAATCAAAATATCATTAGCAGAATTCAGAGATCTAGAGAAATCATTCCTAAAATTCATCTGGAACCAGAGGAGACCTAGAATAAAAAATGGAACAAAGATCAAATATTAAAACAGAAACACTAAATCTACTGCAAGACAAAGTAGGTAGAAATCTTAGACACAGGAGTAGGTAGAAAGTTCATGAAGAAAAATCAAACTGCTAGGGAAATATTTCAAAGAATCAACAACTGGGATTTCATCTTATCAAAAAGTTTTTACACTTCAAAAGAAATCACCAATACAGTTGAAAAGAAAAGCCACAGAATGGGAAAAAAATCTTAGCCAACTGTCCCTCAGACAAAGGACTGCTATGTAGAACATACAAAGAATTTAAAATAATCAGGCCTCTAAAATTTAAAGACCAAATCCAAAAATGGGCATCTGAGCTGAATACACAGTTGTCAGATGAAGAAATACAAACAGCAAATAAATATATGAAAAAATGGTCAACATCACTTGTCATTCCAGAAATGCAAATTAAAACAACACTGAGATCTTGTCTCACTCCAGAAAGAATGGTATCATCAAGAAATCAACCAATAACAAATGCTGGATGAGCTCTGGGGAAAAAGGAACCTTTCTCCATTGTTGGTGCAAGTGTAGATTGGTGCAACCACTGTGGAAATCAGTGTGGAGATGCCTCAGAAAACTAGGATTATAGGATCCATTTGACCCAGCAATTCCCCTTCTGGGTTTTCCCCCAGAAGAATTAAAAACATCATACCATAGCAATATATGTGCACCTATGTTTATAGCAGTACAGTTTGTAACAGCTAAATCTTGGAAACAACCTAAATGCACATAAACTGAAGAATGGATAAAAAAGACGTGGTAGTTTTATACAGTGGAATACTACTCAGCTATATAGAAGGATTAAACTGGAGGCTTTTATAGGTAAATGGTTGCAACTAGAGACCATACTCATAAATGAAATAAATGAGACTCACATGTATAAACATTGTATTGTCTCCCTCGTGTGAGAAACTGAAAGATTAAATAAGGTCTAAAAGATACCATAGACATTGTGAAAGGGAATGAAACTGCTAAAAAGGAAAGAAAACTGGGATAGGGAAAAATAGAAAAGAAGAAATGGAAAAAATATATATATGCATATGTAAGATAGTTAAGATAATTGGACTATTGATTCCATTAGTTGAAGGAAAGAAACTTTGATTGCTTGTATTACTTGATCTATTTTGCATGCCTTTATCTTGCAGTCTGAGCAACTATTTGGAGGATAGCGATGTGTAATATAATGACTATTGTTGATTTCCTATCAGCTTGTTTCAGAAGCCTATATCGGTTTTTTTTTTATTGTTTTGTTTTCTTTTAAACTCTTTAAAACGTAAAAAAGCAACAAAAGCACAAGGGGTCGGGGAACCTCTTTTCATACCTTATATTTTATGCAGTGCCCTTGAGTGTATGTAGCACTCACACCGTCTCTGAGCCCTTGTCTTGCACAGGCTCAGGATGTTTACAGAGTGACAACCCTGGCTCTCTGCTGAATCACATAGTTAAACTTCTAAACTTCTCAAGTTGACATAATCAGCAAAATCCTAGAGTGGTAAGGATATGTCCTCTACACTCTAAGATGTAGAGCTGTTGATTTACTTCTGGCCTTCACAAGTTGACACAATGTATCAACCATTACATTCAGTATGCATGTTTGCAATCTATGTACTTGCTCTAGGGGATTGTAGTATTTGGAGGACAGGTAAAAAGCTTTGAATTCAGCTTCTGCAATGATGGCTTATGGGTCCAAAATGTAATGTTACTTACTCCTCTTTGATTCCAGATTTAATCAATGCTTGTCACAATGCACGATGCAGAACAGAATCTTATTAAAACTGACAAATAAATGTGAGACTATTGCCTAGTGCAGAAGTTGTGTGGAGCTCACCCTTAAAACAAAGTATGGGGATGGGGCCTAGGGATAAGACCAATGTTTGATTCAAGAATTTTATCTTGGCAGCACCATTTGCTCATGCAGCTTTATATGTGAACAAGCTAGACATTTGAGCCATGTTCCTTGCCTTTAACTAAAACCTGGCCCTGCCATTACTATCATTTATCCATGTTCAACAAACACCTCTTGAACAAATACATAGTGTTATAGAAATCCTCTTGAATGCAGGGGAAGTACTCCAAGAACCAGGATGGATGGATGTTAGTGAATCCCATATATATTTTTTCTTATACATACATACCTTTTCATTTTTAAAAGAAAAGCACATTCTAGCTTCTCTCTGAAATATCTAAATTTTCGTCACCTTTATAGCATTATAAATTTCACCTTTCTAGTGTTTGGAGGCCATTATGAAGGAAAATACATTTTTAAACACAAACACTGTAAGACTGTGGTACATACAACATGGGCAAAGAGATGACTCATATTCTGGCAAAATAGAGCAGAGAATTTTAAATTTCAGTCACTACTCAGAGCACTAGGCAATTTAAAATTTGTAAATTATTTATTTTTGGGCTTCTCCATTTAATATCTTTAGATCACAGTAACAGTACAGATGAGCAACTAAAACTGTGAAAAGCAAAACTGGATAAGGGGGACTACTGTATTATGTCTACCACACCCATGCAGGTTTTGGAATGGGCAAAACAGATGACCTTCTCTGATAATGAGGATCTTTCCCCAGAGCATCTTTAGTTTTAGTAATCTTAGTCTTAGTGGTTTAGTCTTAGTCTTAGTAGGTGGGAGAGGATGGCCCAACTCTAATGGATAATGGGAAGTCTCAAAAGGGTGATACCAAAAATTCCAAGCCTCCATTCATTCCTAGGGTAGTATGTAAAACTAGCCATTGTGAGTTTGTGGTCCCCAACATATTTCCCTTTTTGTTTTTGTAATTGCAGAAGTCGAGACAGCATACAGGCTATGATGGCCGTCATGGTAACAAACATACTCTCAGGAGTTTGTGGAAAGTCCTGTCACTTCACCAGTATGAGAACTTCCTGAGTTGTTTTCTGTAGTTCTCCCCATGTCAGGGGTTTTGTTACTTGCATGGACCTCAGTACTTGCAGTGTAGGGCATTTCTCCAGAATCATTCTCAAGAATGCTCACACTGGAGGGCTAGATGGGAACAGGCTCTGCCATAGGGCTGGGTTCCTCCTCCCTCCATGGTCACAGATTCCAAAATGGCAGCCATAGTGATGTTCCATTGTCTGTTTACATAGAAGCTTACCTTCAACCCCATGTTATTAACTGCACTAGGCCATCCCACTTTTCTATGTGCATGTCCTATAGGACTTGAGTCCTAGGTTTGCTCATCAGATTTGTCCTTTTTCCAAAGAAGTTCTGAAAGAGGGTTCTTATTTTCTGCAACCAGGTTTAAAAATTTTAAAGTAAAGATAGATCTAATTGTGGATTTGGAGATAATCATATTCCTTCTTTTTGTTTTTGTAATTGCCCCTTCAGCCATAGTTTTCTTCTGCACTGATCTTTCCAAGGCCCAGCCCTGTCTGGCTGCCTACAATATTTCTAAACAACTTAGCTATCCATAATATCCTCCACAAAGATGTATCCCTAAATGAGGTTAAAGGAGAATGAGTGTAGTTCTTATCTAGCTGATTTGAGCTGAGAAGGGTTGGTGTAGGTGTGACTGCAGAGAGCTAATCTAATGGGCCTCAGATAGATGTTGTTGTAGTCAGAGATTGTGAGGAGAACAATTACATACAGGACACGTAATTTATAGTATTATTTTATAATAGTAACCCAAAGAGTCAAATACAAAGAAAGTGCAGGAAATCTGTTCACACACTAAAGACCAGGCAAGGACCTGGATCCCACAGCGGTATCCTGCATGAGTTCAGCTGAAGACCTAGAGCCCATGACAATGCCTCTCATGAGTCCAACTGGAGGCCTAGAGTCCACCACAATGACTCATGAAAGTCTGTTTCATGGATCTGTGCTGGGAAGACCCCAAGGTCAGTGGTGGAAGCTAGAAAGTCTATGCAAGCAGGATGAAGGATCTGTGCCACTGGGTTGAGGGTTCTGCACTGGAGCCAGGAAGCAACACTCAAAGTAAGAATGAGAGTTTCCCTAAAATGTACCACAGCCATCCTCAGAGATGAGGTTCTGAGCTCCTCTGACAATGAGAACAGCCAAGTTCATATCAGGAAGCAAGCGTGACAAGCTTCTCTTGGACATTGAGCAGCACACTATCTTTCCCTCTGGAGCCAGGAAGCAATGCTCAACATAAGGACCAGACCTCCCCCAAAGTGAACCACAGCCATTCTCTGTAACAGCAAGGCCCTGAGCTCCTCTGATGATGAGAACAGCCAAGTTCATATCAGGAAAGAAACTCGACAAGCTCCTCCAGGAGAACCTGTGGCATCAGGAGAACCAACAGCACCAAAAAACACTAAAGGAGAAGCCACAATGCTAAATTCTTTCTCTCCAGTTCTCCTTTTTATTTGGCAACAATCTTCAGATGGGCCATCCATGCTCAGCACCATGCTGATTCAGCTCATCTGGTATTAAAAGTTGGTCACCAGTTATGAATCCATCGCAGACGTCATGTTGTGGTTTGACAGTTATAGACTCTTTTCAAGCTTGATCTGATGAGTCCCAGTAAAAGGACTCTAGCACATTTGTTGTTGGTTCCATCTTCATGATGCCTTGGAGTTTGGCAGCCTCTAGACAACAATAAACAAATTTTCTGAGAAAGTAGAGCCTGTATAATCAAAGCATGAGCACTAGAATGGAAAGGTAGGTTGGGGAAAGATCCAACTCTAAAGGCTGTGCTTTTGGGACTGGAATAGTATTGTAACCTGCTGGCTGTTAGATTCTTCTAATGATAGAAGTTATCTATAAGTCTGTTACTTAGTTATAAGTCCTTCTCCAGTTTCAGCTGTAATAAGATGGAGACTTTTGTGGTATTGAAAGACAATTTTAAAGAATTTAAAGATTCTTGTTAAGCTTTTATAGATTTTACTGTAGTTTTTCTCAATGACCCATAACAGTGGTCAACTGGTATAGCTGGAAACTGCCAGAAGGGGTTGGCAATTAGGACCACTTCTTATATGTAGCTTATTATTATAACATTATTTTATGTATCTTTTGGTTATACTTTTCTTCTGGATGTTCAAGACCAAGTTAAAGTGACACCTGTGTTAATTAAAATTAACCTTTTGCTATCTATTAATGTCAGTTAAGTCTCCTCAGACATTACCTTGGAATCATGTATAGAGCCTCTGAGTTGCTCTGTCACTGTCATCCATCATGGTGAGTCACAGCTATTGCTTGACCAATTGCTTTTTATGAAAGCATGGGAGGTTTTTTCCTCTAGTGACCCTTATTTGGCACACTTTTTGCTGTTTTCCCATCCCCTGGGGCCCCACAATCTCTGTGGTCAGGTTGTGTGACTCACCAGAATTGTAGGATGCCACAGAAAAGGTTTCCTCATGTCCTGGATTCTCATTGACTTTGGGAGGCTGGGGCCAAAATGTTGGCTTTCTTCTAGCCCAGTTACCCTTTTAATTTTTGTCTCCAAACCTCAGTTGCTGAAAACCCAGAAGAGATCAATGACATTAGCATTGTAGTGGGAGCAGTGAGCTTATTATAATTTTATCTGGATATCAAGCATTTTGAAACATAAAGTATGACCAGAAAACTATTATTCCTTACCAATCATTTTTGCCTTAGTTGAATCTCTGTAGAGTATTAACAGAAAACGATTATAATTTATAGAGAAAATGAGATCAAAAGTCATGCATAA
>RJWT010002406.1:0-24903 GCA_004365215.1 Cuniculus paca | reverse complement strand
AATGCCTCTTGTTATCGACAATCTACCTGCCCATGCCATTAGGGATAAGTAAAATCAAACAAAATACAACAAAATAAAACAGTAGAAACAAAACAAAACAAACAAAGCAGAACAATGTAAGCAATACAGAATTTCAAGACACTAGCGAAACAGCATTGGCTACCATAATATTTGTTACCTTTAGAATAGTTGCCTACACCTTCAGACATATTACAATCAAACCACACAGAATAGAGTAAAATCAATCAAAACAAACAATGAAAGCCATACAGGTTTCTAAACAAGATAATTGGACATCCTCAATGGCTGCAATTATGTATTTTGTTATCTTTAAAATAGCTGTCCACATGCATAATATTTTAGCATGGAAATCATGATGAATTACTTTTGTAACACTCTTAAAACTTCAATTTGGTACAGAATAGCCTTTTAGTCAATCATCTCTATGTAGTACACAAGAAGCTCTCACCTAATTTGTTGTCCTTTAATGGAATGTCATTGAAAAATTTTGTGACATTGGACTGTTTATTACCTAAGCATCTCTAAGTGTAATAAAACCTGTATAACAAAGACATCATAGAAGCCCCTCTCCACCTTTTGGCAGGCAGTCTCATGGTTGCTTGGCATATACCTATTACAAATAGCTGGAGCACAAGAGAAAGGCATATATCTGAATCTAAAAGAAAAAGTTTATCACTATAAATAATCCCAGTTTTACATTTTAGAACATCTGTACATCTGGAAGACATGAATACATTTAATACACCATGAGATCAATAATAATGAATTGTCATAGCTAAATGAAAAGTTTGTTTTTAATTTAGTTCTTTACCAAGAACATATTTTAATGAGAAAACCTTATAGTCTTATTTATAAAAAGCTTAACTTTTTGATGATGACCAATGTAAACACATCATAGTAATTTAGTTAACAACATTTATTGGGGTGTCTCACATAAGGCTATGGGAACCACTGGGGCCCCCTTAATGAAAAAAGGATGAAATAAGATTTTTTCCAGGTAACTGCTCCGTTATTCACCAAGGGTAGTCCTGTACAACAAGTACCCCACCTTAAGGGATCTCTATTTAACAATCTTAACAAATTTTGATGACCTTTGAGAACCAGATCATAACAATTTACACTTCATTTTTAATCAATGAAAGATTCTTGAGTTATGTGTGCATACAACAATAGGTATTACATTTGTAAAACCAATCTTGACAACATTTTGGTCAGGTGGCAACGTGAGTGGAAGCATGTCCTAGTTCTAATGACATCTTTAAACCAGATAAGTTATAGATAAATGTTTTTAAAAAGCCAGAAAAAAAAGGAAAAGGGAAAAAATTGTTGAACTCAAACAAACAGCTGTAAGCATGGTAACTAGTTACAAACTGAAGAGATACACAAACATACATAAGACAATTTGTTTATAAAACTAGAGTGCATTCAGATATATTTGGCCAACTCAAATTTTAATAATTTTTTTATTTTTTAAATTTGACTATAAATAGACTAATCAGAACTTTTTGTAGGTCAACTAACACAGATCTCTTGTAATAAGAATCATAAGGAATAAAACCTTTTACAGCTTTGAAAGCAGACAGTTTTTAGGTGAGCCATAGACTGACAGTTCATCTGATTGAAATATCCAGCTATACAGGCTACTCATTGTTTTAATAGTCATGGTTGTTGTATAATCACAGTTAAGAGCCAAAACAGATATTTTGATAGCCACATGTACCTGTTTTCTCTAAAGGGACAGATCGCTAGAGGCAATTTTTTTATTTCCAGGGAGGTCATGCATGTCAGGTGGCACTCTTTGGAGGTAAGTATGAATTCAAGACAATGGGGGAAGAAGGCCTGCTGTTGTAGTCAGAGTTTACAAGGGAAAAGATTTAACACAGGACACATAATTTATAGGATTATTTTATAATATTAACCAAAAGAGTCAAATGCAAAAGTGTATGGGAGATCTATCCACACACTAAAGACCCAAAGAATCCAACCTGGATCCCATAGCAATGTCCTGCATGACTCCAGATGAAGATCTAGAGCCCATAGCAATGCCTCACCCGCAAGTCCAACTGGAAGCCTAGAGCTCACAACAATGTCTCATGCAAGTCTGTTTCAAGGATCTTCACTAGGAAGGCCCAAAGTTCAGTGGTAGAAGCTAGAAAGTCTGTGCCAGCATAATGAAGGATCTGTGCCAGCAGGATGAAGCACCTGCACTGGAGCCAGGAAGCAACACTCAAAGTAAGGAACAGAACTCCCCCCCAAAAGGGGAAAAGTTCTGCCATCCTCAGCAGCAGCAAGGTCCCAAGTTCCTCTAATGATGAGAACAGTTGAGTTCATGTCAGGAAAACCAGCACGAGAAGCTTCTCCAGGAGAATCAAAAGCACACCATCTTCTTTTCCAGTTCTGCTTTTATTCAGTTGGCAACACTACATGGGCCTTTCACAGCCAAAATGATGCTGATTCAGTTCCGCTGGGTGTTACAAATTGATCATTATTTAATCCACCACAGCCTGCCAAGGCTGTAATCTGCCCTGCTGCAGATGTCAACCCATGAGAGCTTTTTCCCATTTTGAGAAAAACAAGGATAATGAAGGCATTTCTGTCTGTTTCTCTTGCTCTCTGCCCAATTTAAGGCATCTCTTAGACTTCACCCTGTTCAGTGCTAGTGATGGCAAATTGAATATGCAAGGAAGAGGCCAGAGGTATGTTGGCTGCTCTTCCTGTATACTTGGGCCCTCTTCCTTGTGATCCTGTGACACTTGGTCCATACTTAGCTATAGTCCTTCCTTTTTAGAGCCTCAGTTAACATGTCTCTGAGAATAGTGGCCATCCTGGCAAGATATTCTAGAGAGAAATCATGACAAGAGATGTAGTTCTCTGGGGACTGGGGCTGTGCCTATTCTTTAATATCTGTTTCCATTTAAAACTGTTACTAAACACATAGAGTTCCCTAGGAATGTTTTGTTCTACCAGTGAACTTATGTGTGCTATAAAAATCAGTCTGTCTGCCTTGTGCTATAAAAGCAAGTCTACATTATTCTTAAGGAGGGAAAGAAGTAAGAGAAATTAATCTCCAGTTCTGTCTAAGGACTTTAAGGTAGATTAAACTGGAACCAAAACTTTTACATTTATTCTTTGAGAGTTTCAGGATTAAATCTAGACCAGTTTTTTTAGAATATGGCCAATATAAGTGAAGATAACTTTCACTCTGGAAGGGTCCCCAGGAGGGGAAACTTATCATTCTGGAAACTTGGTCCTGAAATACAGAAACCACAAGGTATAGAATTGTCTTGGACCATAACCTGTTATTTCTCAGAGGTAGAGCAGTGGAGAAGGGACAGAAGCATGATTCCAAGCATGGCACAAAAATTAAATCCTGACCATCTCAGGTGTGTTAATATAATTAAGATCAAGAACTTTCCTAGGGTGGATCTCTAGTCCTTAGCAAAACATGCCTCTAGAGACAAAAGCTGTCTTGGCTACTTTTCTCTCATTGCTGAGACAAAATACCTGATTCTCAAGATTAAGGAAGAAAAGGTTTAGTTAGCTCACAGTTTGTGGAAGTGTCAGTCCATAATCAGCTGGTGCCAAGGCAGGATGGTGTGGCAGAGGGCAACAGTTCATGGCAGTGGAAGACAGCAAAACAGTAAGAGCCAAAAAGAGAGGCAAATGAAGTGAAGACTTTCTGTTCCTTATATTGTAGTTAGGCTACCCACCCTAGGGTGAGTGTAGCACTCAACCCCTAATCCTAGCATTGGATCATGAATCAATCACAAACTCTAAAAGTCTGCCCTCTGACTGCATAGGCCTTGAGGGGACATCCAGACACAAACCATAACATTCTGCCTCTGGCCCCCTAAAGACTCATGTGAATCCCTTTATGAAAAAGGCATTTTAGTCCATCTCTAAGAGTTGCTAAAGTTCTAACAGTTTCAGCATTGCTGGAAAGACCAAGTCCCAAGTCTCCTCCAAGATGTAAGACAAACTCTTGGCTGTGAGTCCCTGTACAAATGAAAAGTAAACAGTTTCATCATTCAATAGCACAAGGTAAACATTACTATTCCAAAAGGCACAAACAGGGGAACACAAAGGAATGGGGCCAAAGCAAGACCAAAGTCCCGCAAGGTGAACATTAAGTCCTATACTTCCATGTTAAACATCCAAAGTTGTGAGCTCCAAAAGGCTTGTGTGACTCTGTGCCTATGGCAGTTCTGGTGGTTGTAGATCCCAGGGTTTCTCGCTTAGGTCCACTCTTCTCAATCCTTGTGGCTTTCCTTTGATGATCTGCATTCCTGGTTTTTCCAAACTTCTGGGATGTCTGATGCGCCTTTGGCTTCACCCTCACAGCTTCACACATTGCCCTCTCAGGGGCACACTGCTTGGACTCTCAGGCCTTCTGAAATCTAAGTGGAAGTCTTTTTAACCTCTGAAAGGTTTATTTAGCTTACAGTTTGTGGAGGTTTCAGTTCATAATCAGCTGGCTCCAGGGCAGAGTGACACAACACAGGGGCAACACTTCAAGATGATCAAAGACAGCAAAAGGAACAAGAGCAAAAGGGAAGGGGGAGAAGCCTTTTTTTCTCCCTTATATTGTAAGCAGCCTATGTCCCTCAGGTGGATGTAGCACTCACACCATCTCCATGCCCTCCTCTTCAATAGGCTGAGGATTTTTACAAAGTAAGGACCCTGACCCCCTTCTGAATCACTTAAACTTATGATGTTTTCAAATTGACACAATGAACAATATCCTAGAGCAGTAATGGCTAGTCCTCACAACCCTGAGTTAGTTAGGCTTCTAGACTTCTCAAGTTGACACAATGTATCAACCATAACTAGTTCTGAACAGTAGCCATGCCACCACCTCAACATTAGACTGACTTGAAATTTCTTTTGACAGATTAATTAGTCCACCCTTAGTCTCAGTCTCAAGCAAAATCTCTGGACATGAACAAAATGCAGACAAACTTTCTGCCAAGCCATAACATACATCATCTGGAGTCCAGCATCCAATGCAGTCATTTTCCTAGCAGAAACCTCCTGAGCCTGGTCTTTACCAGAAGTATCTCGATCAGCCTTCTGGTTTCCTGAGCTCTGACCAGACTCTCCCATACAGAACAACCTAAGGCATTTCAGTTCTACTCTTTCAGGTGACATTTCATAACCTTTCCAAACTCTTCCCACAAGTCATTCCCAAAGGATTTTGAACTACATGGTCAGCTATAGTCACAGCAATGACTACACTTCTCTGGTACCAAATTCTATGTTAGTTGCTTTTCTCTCATCACTGAGACAAAATACCTAATTTCCCAAAATTAGAAAAGGAAAGGTTTATTTAGCTCACAGTTTGTGGAGGTTTCAGTCCATAATCTACAGGGTCCAAGGGTGGCATGATGGAGGAATAACATTTCATGGAAGCCAGAAGACAGCAAAAGCAACAAGAGCAAAAGGAAAGGAGTGTGAAGTGAAGACTCTTTTTGTCCCTTATATCATATGTAGGCCACCCAACCTAGGGTGGGTGTAGCCTGGTCTTAAACTCACTGCATAGCTCACATTGACCTCAAACTCCCAGTGATCCTCCTGCCTCAACCTCCCAAGTCCTGGGATCACTGGCATGTGTCACTACACCTGACTCACATTTACATTTGAACACAAGTAAGGATTTTTTTTAGTGCAAAGAAAGTCTGAACATAAGGCTAGTTTGACAATTTTTCCTCTTTCTTACAGTACAGTTCTAGTTGTGAAATAGCATCATAATCAATGTTTCCTTTTACATCAACAGTCATGTTTAAAGAAGGAAGCATTGTTTAGCACCAAACCATTGCTTTCTAGTTATTTGAAAGAGAGCTTTAAATGTCCCCTTTTAAAATTTGTTTTGACACCAATGATTTTAATATTTGCAACCTCTCCTTCTTTAGGGGGTGTAGATTATCCCAAACAGGCTCAGTAACTTTCCATTGGTTTTAACATGGTTTATATTAACATTGACTACAGGAGTCCCAGTGTAAAGAATCCCTCTACTTAAGCATTCCTCCCACCTCAGCCTCTCCTGTATCTGGGACTACAGGCATGTGCCACCATGCCTGGCCCAGCTGAGGGAAGCAGAGAAGGGGAAGCTGCTTTTCTGTTACAGGGCTCTGTCACTGGCCCATCATGGCCACCTTACTCCCTCAGGCACAGATACTGTACAGCCATCACCACCTCTGTCACCATCCCTGAACCCTGAAGGCAACAATGCTGCCATCTTGGGCACATTTCATCAGTTTCTAAGAAATATGGAGGTGCAAGCCAAGAAAGAGTCTCTCCACAAGTCCAATTATTATACCACCATCAGGAAACAACAAGGTTCAAGAACATCTCCTTGCATGGTCACCTTCTTAATAGCCTGTTGGTATTTAGACATACAAGATTCAAAATGTTTTATCTTTAAATAGTCTGGAGTCACAGGCTGAGGACATTCTTTAAAATTTTCACTCAGCTCTGGGTCCAGCATAGGAGCCAGCAGCATAGTGGAAAGTTTTGCTTTTTCTTTATATTTTTCTCCCTTGTCTTGTTCTAAAACAGAAACTTTGAGGGTACTAGTACTTAACGGGTCTAAAACAATTTTACCAAGCTCCAAGCTGAGAAGGTCTCAGGAGAAACAGTTTCTTCTCTGCCATAAGTTGTTTTTAATTTTTTTAATTTTTTTCACTTTGTCTCAATTTTAAATATCCAAAGTTCCTGCCTGTGGGAACCAAGGATTTCATTTAATTACTTCCTGGAGTAGTTTGGTGATATTGCTAGCTGGCACTGTGTACTGTGCTTTATTTAAAAGAGATGTTAAAGAAAGAGATTTTTAAAGATATTACCCCTTGTTTTAATTCCAGCAAAATTCTTACTCATGTTGAAAGCACTTACCTTAGCTTTGTGCTGGATATCTCTGGAATCATCATGTGAGATCTGAATACTGTGGAAACACTCCTAGTAAATCCTCCAGGAAGGCAAGAACACTGTGGGCTCAGGCCATGTTGGATGCCAGTTATAGGAGACACCTGTAGTGAGCCCCAATCTCCTGCCAGATGTTACTGTGCATGGCAGAAAGAAAGAGCAAGAGACAAAATGATGACACAGATGGGATCTGGGATGACCAGTTGTTCATGAGGAGCAAAAGGCATAAGGCAGCCAGAATCTCAGCATTTACTGATTGAGGAGGGGATTATCAGATGACTCAGGCAGCAGTGATGATTTTAAACTAATGAGGATCTTGCCCTGGAGAATCTTTAGTTTTAGTCATTTTTGTCTTAATGGTCCTAGTCTTAGTTTTAGTCTTAGTGGGTGAGAGAGGATGACCCACCCCTAATGGGATAATGGGAAATCTCAAAAGGGTGACACCAAAAATCTCAAACCTTCATTCATTCCTTAGGGAAGTATGTAAAATGAGTCATTGTGAATTTGTGGTCCCCAACAGAAAAAGTTCACTTTATGGGTGGTTTCCCTCTAATTTGTAATATTTTAAAAATCACAGAGAGGAGATTCACATCAGCAAGATGGTAGAACAGGATTTTCTAGTGTTTGTCCATTGCAAAAATACCAATTTGAGCCAAAAATCTATGCATGGAAATAGTTTCCCAAAGGTTAAGAAAACAGAGTGGAGATATTGCAACATCTTGGTGTAGCACAGAAATAAGAAAAGATGAGTTGGAGAGAGCAGAAAAGAAAATTTGACATTATCTCTAGCACCACACACCCAATCCCAAGCATTAGATCATGCAAAGAGATACCCTCCACTGGGGGAAGAAGAGGGAAGTGAGCACTAGACTTGACTTTGAATTCCGACACTGAGCTTAACCCAGTTAACCCAGTGCCAAGCAGACCCATAGGACCCAAGACTTTAAACTGGTACTTGTACACCTACTGTCCCAACACAGCCTAGTTCCAGGTGGGATCTAAGAGAATCAGATTCCATCCCAGTACCTCATCAGCCTCAGTCTCAGGTTAAAGGCCACAACCCCATGCAAGTACAGCCTTTGTGGGCCCAGGTCTCAGGCTGGTGCTCATGGAAACAGGCTCAAGGGTCACTATCACAGAACCAGCTCGAAAACTACCCTTTAGCCTCAATCATTACACCCACTTCAGTGAATTCAGATTTCAGGCCAATCTCTATGGACCCAACTACCAAGCTCACTCATCTGCTGAGCCCAAGCATAAAGCTAGCCTGTCTGAGGACTTCAGCAGCAAGCCTTCCCACAGAAAATACTAGACAGCTTGCCCAAAGTCTGTGGATGGACTGAATTCAGTAGCACATTAAAAAGATTTTTCATTGTTCCTAAGTGGGAGGCAAGGATGTGTTCTGCATATCCAAATCTATATTTGGCATATCATGTGATATGCCACATGAACAGAATGAAAGACAAATATCATGTAATGATATCAATAGTTGAGAAAATGCATATGACAAAATGTAACTTGATTTCATGATACAAACTCTTAATAAATAAGGTAGAGAAGGAATGCACCTCAACACAATAGAGACCAAACCAATAGCTAGGGTCACATTCAGTGGTGCAAATTGAAAGCTTTTCTTTTAAGATCAGAAGCAAGAAAAAGGTGCTGTCTCTTGTCACTCTTATTTAACATAATGCAGGAAGACCTAGTCACAGCAAGAGAGAAAAATAAAGCGTATCCAAGTCAGAAAGGAAAAAGTTTAAATGTCCTCGCTTATTGAAGATATGATTATATATAGAAAACCCTTTAGAGTCCACAGAAAAAATTTAGAACTAGTAAAAGAATGTAATAAAGCTATTGGATAAAAAATTAATGCAAAATATCAGTGGTATTTCTACATTCTAATCATGAACTACCTAAAAAAACAATCACGGTAATTACCAAAAAATACTGAAGAATAAATTTAATGAAGGAAGTGAAGGACCTGTACACTGAAAACTCTAAAACATTGATTTAAAAAAAACTAAAGTCACAAATAAATTGACAAATTCCCTGCATTCATGGTTTCAAAGCATTGACATTGTTAAAAAGTCCATACTATCCAAAGCAGTCTATAGATTCAAATTAAAATCAACATTTTAATGGCATTTTTTTGAGCTGGGGGTGTAGCTCAGTGATAGAATGTTTACTTAGCATGAATGAAGCTCTGGTTTCAATCCCAGACTATGAACAACAATGACAATGACAACAATGGCAACAATAATTACCACAACACTTCTCACAGAAGTAGAAAAAGATCATCTCACAAGTAAAGCATAATCGTAAAAGATTCCAAATACACAAAGCAGTCTTGAGGAGAAAACAAACAAACCAACAAACAAACCCCAAAATGCAAAACTGATGGCATCATGCTACTTGACTCCAAAAGAAACTATTTTGTTATAATAATCAAAACAGCATGGCACAGGCAAAAAAGAAGACATATGGCCCAAAGGAACAAAAAGGAAGTAAACACACATTTATGGAAAATTGATTTTCACAAAGGTGACAAGAATATATAATGAGGAAAGGACAATTTCTTCAATAAATAGCATTGGGAAACCTGGATGCCCATATATAGAAGAATGAAATTCGATCCTTCTCTCACACCACACACAAAAATAAACTCAAATCGAGTTAAAGACTTAAACATAAGACTGGAAACTGTCAATGTACTTGAAGAAAAGATGGAGGAAGGTTCTATGATATTGGATTGAATAATAATTTTTTGATATGAACATAAAGGTACAGGAAACAAAAGCAAAAACAGACAAATGAGATTGAACTAAAAAGCTTCTGCACAACAAAGAAAAAAAGTGGGGTGAAGAGACAATTTAAGGAATTGGAGAAATATTTGCAAGCCATACATCTGGTATTGAGATAGCATCCAAAACATACAAGGAACAAAAACAACTCAATAGCAAGAAAATACATAACTCAATTAAAAATGGGCAAATGGCATTTCACAAAAGAAAACATACAAATGACCAATGATTATAGGAAAAATGCTCAATTTTACTAATCATCAGAAAAATACAAATTAAAATGAGACCCTGCCTTACAACTGTTAGAATTGCTATTATAAAAAAGATGAAAGATAGTAAGTGTAGAGCAAAGAACCTAGAGAAAGGAGAATGTTATACATTGTTGGCTGGAATGTAAGTGTAAATTAGTACAGCCACCATGGAAAACAATGTGGAGATTCCTTCTCACAATCAGACCATTTCCAAAGGAAATGAAAATGGTATGTTGAGGATTACTTACAGTGACTAAGATATGAAATCAACCTAAATTCCCATCAATGGATGAGTGGATAAAATAAAATCTGGTGTATACACATGAAGGAATGCAAGACAGTCCTAAAAAAGAAAATCTTATCATTTGGAATAGCATAAATATATATGGAAGATGTTACATGAAATAAGTTAGATATAGTAGATGAGTTGTATACATGAAATGTAAAAAAATTAAATGTATAGAAGTAAAGAGTAGAATGATGGTTACTAGAGTTGGGGGGGTGGGAGGTTGGAATGATGGTGATAAAAGAACAGAAATTTTCAGTTAAATAGGAAGAGTAAGTTCAAGAGCTCTATCATATGCTATATTGACTGTAAAAATAAAAATATATTTTAAAAATTACTGAGTCTGCTTTACCACAAAACACAAAGTATGTGAGATAATACATATGTTAATCAGCGCAACTGAGTCATTCCACAGGATTTCAAGTCTATTATATATAATAAATATAGACAATTCTGTTAAAGAATAAAATAAATGTCACAGAGAAAGAAAATGTTAATATTTTGCTTAATAAGAAGTAATATTAAAGTCAAAGTTTTGTCAAATTTCAATATTTGAGTTTTCAACTCATAATTGCATAAATAAAATTTCTTTTTATTTATTTACTTATTTTTATTTTAAAAACAAGCAAAAAGGATAAAAACAACACAGAATTTAAAAAAAGAAATAGGAAATTAACACTAGCTAATATACTGTGTATTGTTTTCTTGAAAGTAGTTGTTCAGATTACAAGGTTTAGACATGAAAAAAATGATCAAACAATCAATGAAAACATAACTGTTATTTTTGATGAAAAGATTAGTAGTATAGTTATCTATCTTGTATATATTTACACACATGTATGTATATATATAATCTTTTGCCTTATTTCTTTTCTGCTTTCACCTAACCCAGTTATTCTTTCCTGTTGAGCACTCTCTTTCCCTTCCATTTTTACAATATCTATTGTACATTTTGGATGTTATTTAATCTTTCTTTTAACATTAGGGAGACAATATGATATTTACACATGTGAGTCTAATTTATTTCACTTATGGGTCTGGTCTTTAGTTGCATCCATTTACCTAGAAAAGCCTCAAATTTACCCTTCTTTATAGTTGAGTTATTCTCCATTGTATAAAAATACCACATCTTTTTTAATCCATTCTGTGGTTGATGGCCAACTGGGTTGCTTCCAAGATCTCGCTATCACAAATTGTGCAGTTATAAACATGGGTGCACATATATCACTGTGGTATGATGTTTTCAGTTCTTTTGGGAAAATACCAGAAAGGAAATGACTAGGTCAAATGGAACCTCTAATCCTAGTTTTCTGAGGTATCTCCACACTGATTTCCGCAGTGGTTGCACCAGTTTACACTCCCACCAACAATGGAGAAGGATTCCGTTTTCCCCACAGCCCCTCTGACATTTGCTATTGTTTGATTTCTTAATGATAGCCATTCTTTGTGGAGTGAGATGAGATCTCAGGGTTGTTTTAATTTGCATTTCTGGAATGACAAGTGATGTTGACCATTTTTTCATATACTTATTTACTGTTTGTATTTCTTCATCTGGGAAGTGTATATTCACCTCAGATGCCCATTTTTGGATTGGGTCTTTAAATTTTGGAGGCCTGATTATTTTAAATTCTTTGTATGTTCTACACAGGAGTCCTTTGTCTGAGGGACAGTTGGCTAAGATCTTTTTTCCCATTCTGTGGGTTTTCTTTTCACTCTGTTGGTGATTTCTTTTGAAGTGCAAAAACTTTTTAATAAGATGAGATCCCAGTCGTTGATTCTTTGAAGTACTTCTTGGGCAGGTTGCGTTTTGTTCATGAACTCTTTGCCTACCCCTATGTCTTCAAGATTTCTACCTACTTTGTCTTCCAGTAGATTTAGTGTTTCTCTTTTAGTATTTAGATCTTTGATCCATTTTGACTTTAGTGCATGGTGATAGACATGGGTCTAGTTTTAGTCTTCAACATAGATGTCTTGGTTACTTTTTCTCTTTGTTGAGACCAATTACCTGATACCCAAAATTATGGAAGGAAGGGTTTATTTAGCTTACAGTTTTTTGGAGGTTTCGGTCCATACTCAGTTGGTTCCAAGGCAGGGTGGCATGGGTAAGGGGCAGCTGTTCATGGTGGCCACAAGCAGCAAGAGTGAAAAGAGCAAAAGAGGAAAGCACGTCTCCTTCCCTCTCTTATACAGTATGCTGGCTCCCCAACCCTGGGTGGATGCAGCACTCATACTGCCAGTCCCAGTGCTAGACAACGAACCAATCACAAACGCTAGTCTCAACCACTTCCATGACTGCACGAGGCTTGTGGGGCCACCCAGACACAAACCATAATAATAAATAAAATTTTTGAATGACAATGCAAACACATTGAAAATTTATTTCATTTTTGCCTGTCATTCCTCTATAGAAGCACAGAGGAATTTTACCTCCAGGTAAGAGAATGGGCTAAGATTGGCTGAGGGAGGAGAAGCAAAAAACAAAACAAACAAACAAACAAACAAACACTATCTAGAGCATCTACTGTGACACAAGCAGAATTACTAGCCCCATTTTGTAAGTGAGAATATTGAGGCTGAGGGAATGATTTTGGCAAAGTCATACCAAAGTGATGCAGCTAATATACAAGCCTGTCTCACCTAACTGCAGAGTCTGAACTTTTCTCTCAGCCCTTTAACCTCAAGCGTTTCCTTGGACTTGGCTAGGGACTGCCTAGCCAGAAGGGGCGGGCTGGCGAAGCCACAAGGACTACTGAATAGAGGAAGAGCCTGTTAATCACAGAGGCCTGAGGGTTAGGGAAAGATGACTGCTCAGCCTCGATGAGTCTCCCCCACCTTCTTCCTTCTATCAGAGCAGGATTTCCCAACTTGGCTCAGTTAACATTTCAGACTGGATAATTCTGTGTAGTGAGGACCATCCCCTGCTTTGTAAAATGTTTAACTGCATTCCTGACTTCTATTCACTATGAACTACAATCTCCTCTGTTGTGACAAGAAAACATATCCCAGACATCCCAATGGCCCCTACAGAGAGGATTAACACTCTAAAACTATTGTTTTACAGTGACCAGCTGTCCCAGAAATTCAGAGCCCAAGCCAGGATAGTCCAGAACAAATTGGGGGGTTTGGGTACCCTCTACATGAAACTGCATCTCCTGGTTAAATAAAAGCTGTGCTGGTATCTGGCTGGGCAGGGTCTAGTGGTCTGTGTGGGGTCTGCACTGTGTTGAGATGCTTTGGTTCTTGAATCCTCCTTGAGGTTTGTTTACAAGGAGGTCTAGGGACAGGAACTCAGGATCAGAAAGCAGCAATTTTAGACACCAGTTTGTTACATAACAAGCAAGGTACACTCTTAAGCCAAGATAACTTTTACTCAAGACAGGATATCCCCAAAATTGGAGGGGTGACTGGCTCAGAGGAAGGCCGAGTGTCTGGAGAGAGCTGGGGTCGTTTATCCGAGAAGACAATACACTTGAGAAGCTCCCAAGCGTGCAGAAGCAGAAGTGGCAAGTGGTCCTGGGACCAGGTTGGTTTCTAGCTTGTATTCTGAGAACTTGGAGGAGTAATTGAGTAGTGTTGCTAACTGGGTCTTTTCCAATCAGCAAAGAGGACTCCATCCTCATTTTGTGAGGGAGCGTTTTCAATCTTATATGGTCTTAGTCGAATGAACATGGCGACCATTCCCTGCAAGGGGAGAAGAGAAGTTGAAACTACAATGCAAATGTATGTGAATGAAGTCTATTGGGTCAGACGAGGTCGACCTGGGGCCTGAATTTCCTAGCTGTGCCTACCTTGATCCCAGACCCATATAACTATAGGGTGAGACTGTGAACTGCTTGGGTGCCTTACAGGGGAAGTTGGAGAGCGCAAACTCAGGATGTTGAGACCACATTCTGTTGCAGAGTTTCCTCCCTGGGTTGTTTCATATCTAGTTAGCTGTGTAGCAGGACTGCATTGTCAGTTTCTCTAAGCTGCTGCTGTATCAGATGCATTTGCCTAATGTACTCTCCACCAACCCCCCCAGTAGCTTGCCAGAAATGTAGGGGAAAGATGCTACTTCAAGAAGTTGAATGCTGAGCTAGACCAGGGCAAACTCCGGCATTGGGAGAGAGACAATGGGAGAGTGTTGCTCTCTAGTTTGCCCATCAGGGCTGCTTGGGTGGGGATGAAGACAAGTATACACCAGGCATTAGTGTACTGGGTGGGAAAGGCTTTTAGCTCTGTGTTAAGATGATCTGTGCCTGTGAGAAAAGGGCATTTTAACTAAGTAAGGATTTTGGGATATTTTTATTAGTTGTTTTGACAACTTTCCAAGGGCATTTTCCCGAAAGAAACAAATTTTTTAAAAATCACAAAAATGTTTGCTATCAGACGCTTGCTATATTGTTGAGAATCTCTGTTGCAGGGATAAATATTTCCACTCTGGCTGGGTATAGTGCTGCATACCTACAATCTCAGTGCTCTGGGAGGCTGAGGCAGTATTGCAAGTTTGAGCCCAGCTTAGGCAACTTTGTGACTCAGCAAGAACCTAAAATAAAAATATAAAGATTTTTAAAAGTTTTAAAAAAGAGCTGGGTCCTTCTACACTCCCACCAGCAGTGAAGTGCTCCCTTTTCCCCACAGCACTGCCAGTATTTGTTATTGGTTGGTTTCTTGATGACAGCCATTCTTTTTGGAGTGAGATGGAATTTCAGTGTTGTTTTAATTTGCATTTTTGGAATGACCAGTGATGTTGACCATTTTTTCATATATTTATTTTCCATTTGTATTTCTTCATCTGAGAAGTGTATATTCATCTCAGATGCTCATTTTAGGACTGGATCGTTTTTATACCTATATCTCGTAATCTGAATAACTACTTTGAAGTAAACAATATTCAATTTATTAACCAGTGATAATTTCCTATTATTTTCTTTTGAAATTTTGTGTCATTTTTTTTTAAATAAAAAAATTTTAAAAAGGGCTGGAGATGTAGCTCATTGCAAAGGCCCTTAGTTAAAATGCAAGTACTTAAAAAAAATTCAGTTCTTTATAAATTTACAGGGCACTTCTATGCTAGCATTTGTCTCTGAGCCTTCTGATCTTGATGTCATTCTTAAGATGGTTTACAGGACAACAACTGAATTCTGGAGGTGCTACATATGTGCTGAGATCACATGGGAGGATTAGAATCTAAACCTCTGGGCTTCATTTCTGGGACCTTTGTACCCCACTTAGGTTGTGAGAGAGTGAGTGGTGCTGTCAGCACCGTATCTGTTGCTGTGAAGCTGAATGGTAAAATGGCGAGTGTGAGATAGAGAGAGTAAGTCAGCTCATTGACAGTGACTGATGAAGGCTCATCCCACTGATCAGCCTGAGAGCAAGTGAGAGGATGAAGCAGGTTCCTTGGGCACAATGCTCCAGACCCATGGTCCCTGGCACGGAGACACAGGCCTTCCTGATACCTGGATAAAATTTCCCCTGTGTGCTTTGACACTGGTGGGGAGAGTATGCAGTGTATGATTGTTTTCATTTTCCTGGGTTATGTAAACCAGTGGCTTTTGCCAAGAACTGTCTGTCCTTGCAGCTCTAAGCTGGTTCTCTCTCATTGGTCAATTTAGTTTCATTTTTATTGGGAGGAGTAACTTTCATGTTGCAACGCAGCAGTAACTGCCGGTGTTTTAGGAGTGAGTTACCTGGAGTTCAGGGATTCCCCCAGGGACGATGACGGTTGACGAGTTGGTTTTCTTTGTGAATGGCAGAAAGGTGAGCAGAAAACGTACCTTTGGTTTGGAGTCCCTGGTCTCTGGGAGGAGATGTGTTTACTCTGGAAGAGGAAGTTCTGGTTGTTTCTCTCTGGTCTATTTCTTCTTGTTCTCCTCCTTTTCTCTCCTTTATGAAGCGTTGCTACATTTCAGTGACACTGGGAAAGAAGACTTCCTCAGGGCTAGTGGACAGGCAAGACGCTCAAGGGGCAAAGGAATGCGAGGGAGGGAGGTGAGAAGAGGGGCTGTTACGAGCTGGCTGCCAGCTCTGCTGTACAGTAAGGTAGAATAAGCCAGAAAATTCTAGTTGAGCTGGGAAGCCCTCTCCCACACCTTCATCCCTGTGTTTAATTAAACACTTTCTGTGCTCCCGTGGCTTTCTTTGCTGAGAAAAGAAACAGGAGTGTGTTTTCTTGCTAAGGTCAGACATGCACAGCCATTGATACAATATTGTGATTTTGACATTTACGTACCTAAGAGTAACAACTAGTCCTGATTTACTGTGAGGGGACATATACTGACACCTTGTGGCAAGCCACAATCTTTTTCATAAAGGACACTCTCCCCTTCCTCTAGACACATATACTGCAAATCTCTTCCCTGCTAAGATTAACTTCGTCAATGCCCAGGGACTGGAAAAGGCGGTATGGGTACCACAGACCTTGGGCCACAGGGTGAGACTCTTTGTAACTTTAGTGCGGGTTCAGCGAGAGAGAGGCGAGACCCTGACACTGTTTTCCACTTTATTTGCCCCCACTGCAC
Source organism: Cuniculus paca (assembly GCA_004365215.1). Taxonomy (NCBI): domain Eukaryota; kingdom Metazoa; phylum Chordata; class Mammalia; order Rodentia; family Cuniculidae; genus Cuniculus; species Cuniculus paca. Next base: position 8,123 of record RJWT010002406.1, on the reverse strand, counting down.
CAAGATGGTTGCATTGCTTTAGCTCCTGACTTGTGACTGCACTGTGTCCTGAAAGGGGAGGTGCAGTTGCACATTGCATCAGGCCACATGGACATGTGAGTGATGAACGTGCCCAACGGGTCCCCAGAGAAAAGTAATTTGTTTTGTTTCATTGGCTTTTTTTGCATTGAGTGGAAAAAAATTATTTAAACTCTCAAGATGTGTTTGGGTGAGTAACAAGAAAATTTCATAAGCTGTTACACACGAGCTGCAAAGACTGGCAGTTTGGGTGGAGTTACTGATGGGGCTCTGGGCTTGACAGCTGTCTCTCTGAGATGCTGGGCATCTGGCACCAAATCAAGAGGTAGGAGATAGCCTTTGAGATAGCCCTGTTATGAGCTTTTGTACTAACATTTTTATTTTTTATTTTTTTTCGTGGTGGTATGAGGATAGAACCCAGGGCATTTTCACTCAGCTACATTCTAAGCTCTTTTTTACTTTTTATTTTGAGACCAGGTCTCACTAAGTCATTAAATTGCTCAGGCTGGACTTGAATGCATGTTCTCTTGTCATCTTCCTAACATCTTAAATATCTTTGCATTCAGGAGGTATAGCATAGAGTTGTAAGAAACAGTTGTTGAATTTCCTTCCTAGAGTTGTTATTTACCGAAAGGCATCATCTCTGGAATTTATGTAAGTGAGGTTTATAGTGAGTAAACAATTGGGTCCAATGACTTCCAAGGCCAGGTCTAACTGATTTTAATATTCATTGTTAATTTTAAGTTATTAATTTGTGCGTGAAAGTATAAGGTCTTGCTCTTCTTTAGAGATGGCTTGTTGTTATGCTCTAGATTTACAAAAGATCATTTCAAGGTGAACTGGCTTGCTAAAAAATACTTTTCCTTGAATTTTATTTTCACTTAAGGAAAGTGATTTAAAAATTTTAGAGAATATTATCGCATCGAACCCTACTAGCTCTGGAAGCTCTTACTTCTGCCAGTATTTATTGATAAATACTCAAGTGTATCATTTATAAAAATAGAACTTCTTAAGACACCGTGGGGTGGTGGACAAGCAATGTCAAGAGGAATAATGCTAAAGCAGTGCTGTAAAAACAGAACCAAGTAAGGGAATTCTAAGCAAGTAAAGGTAGTTGTAAATATGTTCCCATTTTTGTTAAGATGACTTTGACCTTTTATTACAAGATATTGTGCAAAGAAGTTGTAGAAACTTGGTGACTCATTCTTAATGACAGCCTCTTTTCCTCCTTGTATTGTAGCACGTGATGGTTCTGTCTCCACTAGCTGGGCTCTAGAGACAGTGTTAGATGGAACACGCAAAACTCTGAGTGGCCTTCTCAGAGGGCCTTGTTGACTATTGCGTCCACATCTTGTATTCTGGAATTGAACCAAAGGGAAAAATCTGTCCAGGATTCTAATGATAATATTTGGGGGGGCACAGAATTCTAGCTTTGTTGAGCAGTCACTCTTTTGGGTGGAGAGTGTAGTTTCTGGAAGAATCTGGGAGGATAGTGTATGTAGTGTGAATCTGAAGGTTTCCAGGAGCGATCTTCACAACAATCATGTATCAGGCCAGGCATGGTAGTATACACCTATAATCCCAACACTCAGCGAAGCTGAGGCAGGAGGATTGCAAATTTGAAGGAGGATAGCCTGGGTAATTTAGGAACTTGGCAAGAACCTAGCTAAAAGTAGAAAACAAAAAGAGTGCTGGAGGGAGATGTAGTTTAAGGTGAAGGACCTGCATTCTGAAAAATATCACGCACACCCACACCCATACCCACAGCCACACATCAGTCAGAAAGAGCCTCATGATGGCTTTGGTGGCTTTTATCCACTTATTCATATGGTTCAATATTTACTGAGCTCTTTCCAAGACCTAAAGCCTTGAGATGAATGAGCCCTGGAGGAATACAGTATCTGAGACCAGGTAATTGTTTTTTGGAAACCTATGGACTAGGTAGGCAGGTGAATTATGACCAGGCAAAGTGATGTAGTCCAATTGTGCTTCACAGAAAACTAGTTCCATAAGCTACTAATCTGTAACCTTTGGTGGTTTGTTTGCATGGTAAGTGCATGATTAATATAGGTAGAATGAATAAATAGATACTAAAAGCCCTGAGAAATACAAGAAGTATACATAAAAGAAATATACCTTTTAAAACTTTTGTATTTTAAAATTATTTTAAATTTATAGAAAAGTTTTGAGAAAACAAAGAAATATTAAATACCCTTTATTCACATGCACCAACTGTTAAAATTTGTCATATTTTCCTTATCATTTTTTCTGTCTCTCTGGATATATATACTGTATATGCATATAGGCACCCATACATTCAGAGATGTACAGATGTAAGTTTACATATTTAACTGATATAGAAAGTATAGAATTTTCTTTCTAAACTATTTCTAAGTTTCAGATATCGTGTCCCTTCGTATACTAAGAATAAGGTCATTCTTAGAGTTCATTTATAGACTGTTCATCTATAAAATTCAGAAAATTTAGCTTTGATATAATACTATTATCTCTGGATCTTATGCAAAATTATTATAATTTTCTCACTGATGTCATTTGTCCCCCTCCCCTGGCTGTGTCCCGAATGCCAGATCATGCCTCGTGGTTAGGTCCTTTAGTCACCTTTAACATGGAACGTCTCACCAGTTTTCTTTTGTCTGTTGTGATATTGTTTTTGAAAACAGGTCAGTTATTTTTTTTCCCCTCATTTTGAGTTTGTCTCATGCTTTCCTATAATTAGATTCCAAGACAGGAATGCCATAAAAGTGATGTCTTTCTCAACACATCCTGTCTTGAGACACACAATATCAGTTCCATTATTTGTGATATGAACTTTGATCTCTTGGCTAAGGCAGTAGCTGTTAAAATTTCTTCACTGTGAGATAATGTTTTTGATCATTATAATTAACAATCTGTGAACAGATGTTTTGAGATTTTACAAATATTTTGTCCATCTAACATTTGCACACCAGTTTGAGCATTCATTGATGATTCTTACCTAAGGCAGTTATTGTGCTGATTGCAAACGGCCAATCATATTTATTAGTTGACATCTTTTTGCTAGGAAAGGGGTTCCTTTTCTCCTTTTGGTTTGTTTATTATCAGTTTGGATTCATGGATCTCACTTCTCCACCAGTTGTTTTTTCCCTGGAGAATACCCATTGGCACCTTGTTGAAGGACTGCTTCACGGAACACAACACGGCAGGCCCTGAACCATGGTGGAAATGATATTCTCTAGGAATTCAAGACAGGGTGATCTACAAGTGGCTGGGGCAATGTGAAAAGCCTTGGCCAGGGAAGTGTTTAGTCTTCTGACAGAGCAAGATGCATGCAGAAGAGCAGTGATATGCTCAAAGGCATACGAGTTGGGAGGCACAAGGTGTATTTTCAGTGCAATAAGATAAGCTTGGTAGAAAAAAGTAGGAGACAGGAAGGCTGAAGCTGAAGATTGGGAACATATAAAAAAAAAAGCCTTGGAAGACAACCTGTGGGACTGTAGGAGGTCACAGAAGGCACCGAGCATGGAATTGATACGATATGGAGGACAGGGGAAGGAATCACATGGGAAGAAATAGTATGCTAAGATGCTCTTGCTGTCTGCAAGGTTAACTGTGTAACCAGGATATTGAGCAAGCTGAGTTCATGGGGTATAATCACCTAAAAAAGTGTTAGTTTTCACTTCCATTTCCTTTTAAGCTTTATTCCAATGGCAAATGCTGGCAGTTTCATAAATGTTTTCATTGCTTATGGTCAATAAAAAAAATCCCTTATCTATTTGAGTTGCTGAACACCATCTTCACTCAGGATGGTATGAGAGGAGCAAGAAAGCTTTCATTTCATTGGAACCATCATAAAATGGTTTCTAGTCTCTCAGCTCTTCAGGGGTTTGGAGCTCACCCTTTTTTTCCTCTTGCAACGGCTTCAAGGATTCTTCACTACAGGGAGCAATTGCCGGACCGTCCCATGACAAGAGTGACACACTTTCCTCGGACTGACCACTATCCCTCGGCCTCCAGCTCTGAGAGGTCTGCTCCACACAGGCCCTCTGTTGGAGGTCTCACAGTCCCTTCTAGAAAATCTTTTTTGGGACTAATTTAAACACATTTTAACTGTCTCTCTCTACCTCATAGATGGCCTATTGTAGATCACTCGCCAACTATATCTTTGCCCGTACCAAAGTCTCAAAGAGTGCACCAGCCCCCAAACTGCCACCTCTACAGTTTAAACTTAAGTGTGTCATTGCTAGTTATTAATTTTTTTGTGGTACTAGGAATTGCACCCAGGGGTTTCACACTGAGCTACATCCCCAGCCCTCAGTGATGATGATGATGATATTTGTGTAGAGGAAGACAGGTTCTCACTAATTTGCCCATGCTGGGATTGACTTTCAATCCCTCTGCCTAAGCGTCTCAGAATGCTGGGATTTCAGGTGTGTGATACTACACCCAGCTGGTTATTAATTTTATGTTGACTTCACGTTTATTTATTTATTTATTTATTTTGGTACCAAGAATTGAACTCATGACCTCACGCTTGCCAAACAGGCACTGTGCAGCTGAGCTATACCCTCAGTCATTCTTTAGCTATTTAGATATGCCAGATGACCATATCTCTGAGACCACAAAAGTAGCATGGTGGCTGTATATGCAGAACAAAGGATGGCCCTCACTAAGTTTGAGGTATGAGATAGCTACCCCCTTCCCTTCCACTTTAGGTAGCTGTGGGACTCATAGTGCAGTTCCCTATAAACTACTATCACACATTCTCTCTCTTGATTGTCTTGTTAACCCAGACCTTCTCAGCCTTGACAATGTGTTTGTAGTGAAATAGGTTCTCACAGATTTCCTTTGACAGTTGGCACTGGGTACTAGTGTCTTCCTTTGTAGACAACCTTTTCTACCTTACTTAACATACTGATGTATCTCTGGCTTGAAGTTTCTCCTTCATTTCTAGCATGTGTTCTTGTTGCCATCTGTGATTGTCCATCGTATGCAATACCCTGCCATACACACTGGCCAAATGCTTGGCTTTCTAGTCACATGCAGTCTGTAAGAGTGTGCACTCAAGGAGGCAAAGCCAGAGTCAGCATTTTGACACTCAGTTGTCCCAGGTGGGATCCAGCAGGTGAAATGAGGTGACAAGCTTGACTTGAAAAGGGGCTTGGACGTAGTCAGCCCAGCCCTGGAGGTCCAAATCTAAGCATGAATGTAGAATTTTAGTTTATAAGGATGGGGGCATATATTATGGAGTCACCAATAAAAATATCTTGGTTTCTACAATCTATTTAGCATATTCCCATTAACTTTATAAACTCTTGGGTGAGACACTGAAGGGAGAAATCAACTGCGGAAGGATTATTTAGTGCACCTACCATATATATAGTTTTCTTTTTCTGTTAGGTGGTGGAGAAAAATGCAGATCCAGAAACAACGCTTTTGGCCTACCTGAGAAGAAAGTGTATCCTGACTCTGGAATTGGTGTGAGGATCGGGTGTTACAGAGACTCACCTTCTGGACCTTATGTCATTTCCTAGTGACTGGCTGGGCAACTGTGAAGAGTGGAGGAGAGGACACTGGGTCAGTAGTCTGGACACTGGCGTTTTAGTGGCAACTATGACACGAGTAGCAGTCATTGGCACTCCCTATGTCTGAAACTTGCAAGTCTCCAGTGAGAAGAATTTTCATGATGTTCTTTGAGATTTCTTCCAGATAAGAGTTGAGTAATTCTGAGATGTGATGCCACAGCTGAGAAAGGCCCTCACTAGCCCTGGTGAACTTCATGGTCATTCTCATTGGCAGGAGAGGGCCCTTCCTTGGGTGACATTTGTTTCATGCACAAGTAGACTTCCTGGGCAACATTTCCATCTCTGCTCAGGCAGGGGGAGAAAAGGGAAAGAGTGTCTATTGGAAAAAGATAGCTGAGGGGGGAACTGGGAAGACTCTGGAGGGCATCATGAGCAAGAGAACCCTTGGGGTGCTACTTTTCACTCAGAGTGTGAGAAGGGCTTCTTTGAGACCCTTTTGTACTTTGTTCTATCAGAGGATTAAAGTATTGGGACTCTGCATCAAAAACAACAAAAATAATAAGTAATATTTAATGAGCACTTACTCTGTACGGGCAGAGTTTAAAGTGGTTTGAATGGCTCATCTCACTTAATTGCCATGGCAATCTCATGAAAGGATAACATTCCCTTTCAACAGAGAAAACAGTGAGGCCCGGACGTGTGAGGTGACCTGCACTTCATTGATGTATTCTGAACCAATGGCAGCAGAGCCTGGGCTGAAGCCCAGAGCGTGTCCTTAACTTCTCTCCCATACCAGGATCTTTCCAGGAGTCTGTTGTCAGAACTGTGTCATCCTGCTCTAGTCAGGAAACCCCTCTTTCTCCCAGACAGTGCTGGTGGCTCTTGCAGGTGACATATTTGAGGAAAATAAAGGATTGTTCCACACTCACAGAAGTGAGCCTGGCGTCCATAGCCTTAACTCTGTCAGACAGCACAGTGGTTGGCTTTAGTGCAGGAGTGTCGAGAGGCTCACAGGTAATCCTGATTTTGCAGCAGAAGATTCAGTGTGTAGGATCAGGGGACTGCAAGAAACTCCATTTCCTGCCCACTTTCCTGGGAGGTCTGGGAAGAGACATGCATTGTCAGGAGTTGTTGAGATCAATTTTAGTTTGCTAATGGATTCCATTTTTGTTTTGAAGGCCCAGAAGCCTCAGAAATTCCTTAATAGTAACGAGTTCATTCAAAGGCCAACATTAAAGTGAAATCCAAAACTGAAAGTTGGCACATAAATAAGAAGTCCTCAGAGCCTACTGTGGTCTGTGCTGAGGGATAATCTGTGGGAATTCCCAGTGGAAGAGGACTTTAGCCTTGACTTCTACCCTGGCTTTAGAAAGACTCCCCAGGCCAGAAGACCCATTAGACTGTGGACTGCCACTACCTGTGTCCTTGTGCCCTGAAAATGTCTGACGTGCAGATAACTGCATAGATCCTGCCTAGCAAGAAAAATAACTTAAAGCATAGAAAACCTCCCCACTGTGTTAGAAAGAGTCAGCAGGGGGTGGGAGGGGTGCACCAGGGCCTGGCAGGTGAGGTAACACTTGTGTGACTCATGTTACCTCCTGGGTCTCACAGCTTGTCTTACTTATTAACCTGTGAGGAAATAGTCGTTCCTGCCTCATTTGTTAACCAAATTGTTGTGAAGATTAGCTAGGGACAGGAATATAATAAGGACTTTTCCAGAATAAGGTGCTGTATTGCTGTATCATGAATACCTTTTAACTTTATTATGAAAGTGAAGTCAGTGACCTGGGGACAATAACCTCAATTCTCTCCATCTTCAGTAGACATCTGGGGGGATTAGAGGCCTGCAGGCCTGGGAATAAACAGTAAGGGTGTCTGTGTGTCCCCAAGAAGAGCATACAATTTTCTAGAGCAGCCTGTTGGTTAAACAAAATATCAAATTCATTTTTCCATAGGATATGTAAGAATTGGGCCTAATGCTTGTCTCTGACCTCAAAAATCTTCATTTTAATTTCCATTTGCATGTAACAGGGCTGGATATTCGAAAACCTCCGCGCCAGTTCCAATTTTGATTACCAGGACTGTATTACCCTGAAAAGTTCAGGGTGAAAAACTGAGACATGGTAAATCCCAGAGCAGATCACTGCCTGGCCAGAATGGCTTCACTCCATTCCCAGAACCCATGTGCTAAGTCTCTGAGGTGCTTGACTACCTATGTGGTCAGTAAGACCACATCTGGAGACTTTGACTCTGAGACAGGCGTCCAGGATTAGAGAGCCCTAGATCTTAGGTCCCCAGGATGCTGCTGCTGGGTACTGTTGGATGGGACTCTTCTGTCCCTCCAACACTCAGTGAGGAGGAGATGGTCCTGTCCCTGCCTCCCTGGGATGTAGTGAGGCTTCTCTGAGGAAGGAGGGCATGGACTAGTACCTCCCACTTGAGGACAATGAGCCATGTGTGGGAATGGATGAGTCTACCCTTGAGGCTCTGCCCAGGCCTTTTCCTTTTCCCTTTCTCCTTCTCATGTTCCTTAACTCATGACTGCCGAGTGGGACTGAGTGGAACCAAGCTTGGCTGTGGAGA